>VDFB02117810.1:0-102166 GCA_007258455.2 Sequoia sempervirens | reverse complement strand
AACTCTATGAAGGGCGCTACCGCAACTCTGCGAGGGCGCTACTGCACTTCTGTGAGGGCGCTACCGCAACTCTGTGAGCTTTTCCTGCAAAATCTTAACTCAAAGAAATATTAAATGCAAGACCCTGTGTGTGGGTCCCACCGGGCGTGCCAGAAATGTATACCTTAGAATTCCTACTGCTCTAAATGTGCAAAATAACTAAGTAAGAAACATGAAATAACAAAATACCAAGGACACCTCAAGATTAGCCAAAAAGAGTGGTTCAACGAAAAGAATGCAAATAAAATGAAACACAAATATTTTTACCTCCCTTGTTGTTGATACCTCTTTGATTGGCCCTTGCTTGGATTGGTTGTGTGCTCCTTAGATGATTGCTTGAATGTCTAAATGCAAGATTCAATATGCCAAATGATGAACAAAGATGGTTGAATGATTGAAAAAGGCTTGGACAGCATGTAGTTATGAGAGTGCAAAGTGTTGAGAATGCAAAATGGCAGCATAAAGGTGCAAGATAGCTAAGTGTTGGAAATGCCCTTGTAGAGGGGGTATTTATAGGAGATTTTGAATTCTCTAGAGAATTCAAGGGTCAAGATTGATCCAACAAGGTCAAGATGAAGGGCTATGGTGGGTTGAGAACCCACAAGCCCTCACATCTTGACATGTGGAGGGTGAAGTGGACAAGAGGGTATGAGATGGAGATGAGTTGTCAAAAAGGTACATGAGGTGGAAAAGGACATGCACCTTGGGGGATGAGAGGATTTCCACAAAAAGGGATTTCTTGTCCCCAAGTGGGAGTGAAAGGAGACTTTTGAGAAATTTTGGAATTCCTCAAAAATCTACATGGGAAAGTGAAAGGTGGTTGGGGATATAAATGTGAATTAAAAATTCACACTCATAGGATGATCTAGAGGGTAAAAGGTGGGCTCCAAAAAGGTGGGACTTGGTCACATGTGGAGATTGTGACAAGTCCAAGGTTCTAGAAGCCTTGGGAGAATGGAATGTGAATTAAAAATTCACATTTAAAGGAGAGGAATCTAGAGCAAATAAAATGTGAATTAAAAATTCACATAGGAAAGGGGGTTAACATCAAAAAGGAAAAATGGAAGGATTGACCAAAAAGGTGGTGCTAAATTTAGCTAATGATTTTGGTTAAGGTTGTGCAAATATTGGATTAGGCTAATTAACAGAAGATTAGAGGCAAGTGGTAAATGTAGGAGGATGTGACAAGGAGAGAGAAAGTGAGGAATTTTAAATTGATTTTTAAATCAAAAAGAGGAAGAATGACTAAATTAAATAAATTAGTGTATTTATTTAATTTAGAGAGAAATAAGGGTAAAAAGACAAAGTATTAATTATTAAATTAAATACTTTATCGGTATAGGACAAAGGGGGTAATATTAATTTAATAAATTAATATTAATATGATAGACGTGAATGCAATAAATTTAATCATATGGAAGGGATTAAATTTAGATGTTTACAGCCGCATCCTACATAATATCTAGATGATATACTGGAGGTGGCAGAGGAAGGGGAGGAGGGGAACACATGGGCGCGTGACTACTCTAACTGCCTCTAGTATATCCTGGGGCATACCTCCACCAACGCCCTAGAGGGGTTTAATGTCAAAGTAATTGACATGATGCCCTAACACAAACTCAACATATAATTTTTTAATAAAGTAAAATTGTATATCACAATTGTTGTTAAGTGGTTTATCAAAAACCATACACCAACGATCCCAAAAGTTATCTACAATGTCCATATGCGTGCACCATTTTATAGAAATTTTTGGTTTATTAACATTAATCGGCAAACCAATGCAGGGTTTAACAAATAAAGAGGCTATTTGGGCTTTGGTTATTCCAAGATCTTTCACATCATCATAAGACAATCCACATGCATAATATTCCCTCATGTCTTCTCGCCATGAATGAAAGACATTATGTTGGGTGGAGAGGGTTTCTATACTTTTAATTATTTCCTTCAATGTGTTTGACATCTCGAATAATCGAGGGATTCTCATATAAACTTCAAAAATTCCCCTCAATTGATGTAATTTTTCACTAATTAATTCTTTAATTGATGGCTATAGAGGTGGTGGAACATTTGGCATTTGTGCATTTTCATTCTTAGCTGGTGGATTGTTTCAAATTTGTGCATTTTCATTCTCAATAGCCATAATTCCTGATTAAAGTTAAAAACTAATTAGTCTAATTGAAATTAGACAAGATAAATGAAAATATTGTAAAAACCCTAGTTTTTAAAAAAAATCCAAAAAAAACCCTACTTTTTAACAAAAATTTATAAAATTCTCTAATTTTTAATACAAATACATAAAAAACACTACTTTTAAATCAAAATCCATAAAAAACATTCATTTTTAATCAAAATCCATTCTAAACTCAAAAATTTTATAAAAATTCAATCAAAAACCCTATTTTGAAAAAAAAATCCATAAAAAACTAACTAAAATTATACAAATCTAATTCAAAATTTGATCAAAGCAAAGAAAAATCTAAAATCTAACCTTTTCAAAATGGATATCGGCTAAATCAGATATCTGTTATGCGAAGAACCTCCTCACCGTGCGCTCGCGGCTTGTGAATGTGTAAAGTGATTTTAACAGGCCTGAAATATGTATATATATTTTCCTCAAATCGGATATCCGATATGGAAATCTTAGTTTGGGAATTGATTTGGAGGTGTGTACTGACACCCAAGCCAAAAAAAATTCAACTCGACATTTTCACATTTTTGGGTCGATGAAAAATGTAATTTTTTCCCCATTGCCACTTTTTGGCCCATCATGATCCTACACATATCCATCAAAGAATTATATTTTCAACATATGGTCTTTTTGGACATTGTGAGCTTCTATCGTAAGAACTTCTCATATGTAAATGCACTAAAATAAAGTGCCTCAACATTGTACATGTATTATTGGGATCTTGCACATTAGGTTGTGTCACTATTGCACTTGTACTACTTCATAAAGTGCTATGGGGAGTTTGATGTGTGAGCTTTTTATTTGCAATCACCCCCTTTTCTACCTTCATGCAAGTGTGTCTTTTGTTTGCACACATTTTTTCAGTTGCTTGTACTTATGCATGCACCATTTGATGTTGTTAGTTCTTTTTCATGCACTACATTCTAGCATTTAATTTCAGTGGACTTGTCATATCTCTCATTTTTCTGCATTATAGGGGTATCATATTGTTGGTGCTAATGCTTTCTTAGTTTTGATTTCAAGTGAGCTATGTATCTAGTTTTTTAAACTATGTACTAAAAAGATGCAATGGTTGGTTACCCATGCATTTCAATGAGATGGAGCATTTACCATATGGACACTCTTGCATTCCTTTTTTTGGAGGCGACCTATTTTCACTTGATCAGAGTTTTTCAAACTATTGGTACCTATATTTTTGACTTGCATCTTGCATGTTGAGTAGTATTGTTGGGGTCAATCATGCAAATTCATGTGTCATTTGTATCTTCAATTTCTAGATGTTTTCCTTTGTTTTCCATATGATTCGAGTAGTGTTGTTGGGGGCGCTCATGTAGATTATTGTCTTCTTGATCCCAATCATCATCTGTTTTAATAGAGGAGGTTCTTCTTTCAACATTATAATTCATCCCTCAACATTTTTTACAATTACTTCATGCTTCAGTGGTGTTTTTCATGTTCATCCTTTGTTCCTACTCTTTTGGGAGAACTTTGTTTGGAGGCTTCTTAGACCTTCACTTATATTTTTCTCTTTTGGAGAGGAGTTTTTTCCCACTATGTTTTTCTCTTTTTTCTCCGGTTTTCAGAGATCTTTTGTTTATACATGGGTACCTCACCAGGCCTTGTTTTCTAAGACCATCATGCATTCATATTTAGAGTTTTGAGCTTCTCCCTAAGTTTCACTTAAGGGGGGTGAACATAGAGTAAAAGGTATTTCTTAATTATTTATTTACTTAACTATTAGTTCCCTTTTCCTCTAAATACTTAAGCTTACTTAGGTCATGTTCTTTTTATGTTTCATGTCATAGGATGAAGACACATGTCATGATCTTATTTTATACTCACCTAGGGTTTCTAAGTTTGTTATCCTTTTATAAGGATTCTTTATTGTATAATCATTAAGACACACATTCATAATGATCCATGCTTTTTTGGATCAATAGCTCTTGGTCTCCATAAATTTTTTATTCTCTTTCTACGAGAGTTGATTTTCTCGACTTCAATTGGTACTTATTTATGAAAGAAGGATAAGATTCTAATGTGAAATTTCTTGACAATTTAGATGCATCCAACCCTAGAGAAAAGTTCACTCATCCAAAATTTCAAGTTTGGTTTTTAATTTGTTTACAAAACACTTCCACATTTCAAATAGGGTAAACCCACAAAAGTGGTTTACAATTCGAGTGAGGAAGGAAAAGTTGCAAAAAATGACCCCATGCAAAAAAAAATGGTTTTTGGGGTTCGAATGATCCCTTTGGTTTGAGCGAACCAGAAGAGGGTTCAAATGAACCTTGATTCGAGTGAACCAATTAAATGTGAGGTCCCACCATTCCCGCCAAAAAACACAAAGAAAACATTTTTTGAAAGGGGGTTCAAATGAACCTTGGTTCAAGTGAACCCCTAGCTTGGTTCGCCCAAACCCCCCTTTTCCCACCTTCTCACCCCCAGGAACCAAAAAAATCCAGAATTTTGCGCTTCGAAGCTCGGGTTGAGGATGAAAATGGAGGAGACTTCATAGACCAACTGGATGATGGTAGTCCTCAGAAAGCTATCCAACAAATATAATTTTAATATGTTTTGGTTTTATTATGTATTTGTTTTTTAGTTTTATTAAACATAGGTTTTTCACTAAAAATCAAGCTCTTTGTTCTACACATGTGGAAAAATAGAAGATTATCAAAAATAAAATAAAATGAGTGCACCAGATATTGAAGTCCTTGATCCAACAAAAAAAAAAAGAATTTCGATATATACAAAAAAAGTTATGCGTTATATGGTCCACCTATGTCTGAATTGTAATTGGTTTGACTTCAAAACTTGATTAAGGAAAAATAATTCAATAAAACACTATATAACCAATTGAAAGCACTAGATATTGTAGTTACAAATCTAAATTCAAAAAAATTAGAATTTTATCCTTCATGGAAAAAAAGTTATGTGTTATACGGTGAGCGTCACTCCTTAAAAATACTGTTTACTAAAAAAAACTAGTTTTCAAAGGAGATGGAAAAAGAAGTGCAATCTGATTCCAAAATTTTTAAAAAATATATATTTAGAAGCTACAAACAAAATGTGACAAATCACTAGTTTGCATCATCTTCAAAATTTTCACGATTTAGCCACTATAGGTGCCCGAAAGTGAAGATTTAGTTAGAAAAAATTATTTCAGTGCCTAGTTTGGCCAAAAATTGTAAACCAGTATTGTGGGATCACCCAATAATAAGACTCATATCCTAAAGGAGTGCCAATACATTTTGAAATTACATGATGTTTGACAAATTTTCATTTTGGATATATTCAAGGTGGTCACATATTAGCAAAATTTAACATAAATTTAATTTTATTTAGAAAAAGTTGAAAACCAATGACAAAACAAAATAAGTCCATTAAATTTAGGATGTTATTGTTCAATTCTTCTAAGTTTTGAATGAATAGTAGTCTATCATTAACAAAGTGAGAATTAAGATCCTACTTCAGTACTAAGTAATGAAATACCACAAGTGAGATTCTATGAGATTTAATGGTTCAATAAGAATTTATCTTATTAGCCTTTGAAAAGGAAAAATATGAACAATAAAGAAATTTTATACAAACATTCACAAAGAGGAAACAAGCTTTGAACCAAAATCTAGCCATTTCAATGTTATTTAAAATTAAAAGAATATATCAATTGCATCAAGTGGAGAGTGCCTATCAACTAGCACAAATTATTCTAGTACCAACAAAAATAAGGGCTCTTTGAAAAAGGGTTGAACCCATTTAAATATATCTAAAATTAAAAATATATAAATTGCATTGAGTGGAGAGAGCCTATCAACTAACACACAAATTATTCTAATTGTAACAAAAATAAGAACCCTTTAAATATATCAATTGCATTGAGTGGAGAATTCCTATCAACTAACACAAATTATTCTAGCACCAACAAAAATAAAGTCTCTTTGAAGAAGAGTTAAACCATTTATACAAACATTTTACAAAGAGAAAAATAATCTTTGGACCTACACCTAACCATTTAAATACATTTAAAATTAAGAATATATCAATTGCATTGAGTGGAGAGGGCTTATCAACTAACACAAAAATTATCCTAATATCTACAAAAATAAAAACTTTTAAATATATCAATTATGTGGAGAGTGACTATCAACTAACACAAATTATTGTAGTATCAACAAAAACAAGGATTCTTTTGAAGAAAGGTTAAAACTATTTATACAAACATTCCACAAAAAGAAAAATAAGCTTTGGACCTAAACATAACCATTTAAATAAAGACCCTTTCTAACAAAAATAAGAGCCCTTTCTAAAAATGATTGAAATTTTAAGATCCTATTATAGTTTAATTAAATTTAAAAATTATATTTAAATTAATTTTTTTATTTTTAAATAATTAATAATGTTCAAATTGTTTTAAGATGATTTTCTAAGTGGAAGCTTAAAAGACCAAAATAATAAAAATTAAATTTAATAAACTAAAAAATAAAAGATTAAGATCATTTTATAATAATCAAAGTTACAAAAAATAGAAAGCATGGGAAAAAGGAAAATACATTAGGAATATGTTATAATCAAGTTATATTAAAAAATAACAAGGAATAAATGCTAAAAAACAAAAATGTTAAATACAAGACAAGGTGGCCTGAATCACATTATATACAAATAAACAAGACCTAAATAATACTTAATTTGCAAGCAAAAACATCAAAATAGTGAAAATTGATCAAAAAATAGAAAGCATGAGGAAAAAGGTGAAAGCATTAGGAATCCGTGATAATCAAGTTACATTTAAAAATAACAAGGAACAAATGCTAACATACAAGACAAGGTGGCCTGCATCACATTATATTAAAAAAAAACAAGAAGAACTAAATAATAGTCAAAATCTGCAAGCAAAAACATCAAGATAATGAAATTGATCAAAAACAAATAGAAAACATGAGGAAAAAGGTCAAGCCATTAAGAATAGGTTATAATCAAGTTTCATTTAAAAATAATGAAAAAAAAATGTTAAAATACAAGACAAGGTGACCTGCATCACATTATATACAAAGAAACAAGAACTAAATAGGGGAAAGGCCTGTGTACTTGAGCATGTTCCAATAGTTGTGAGAGCATTTGTTTATATAATGCCCAATATTTTTAACAATAATAGACAATAGTTGTGACTTTAAAGTTGTTAGTGTTGATGATGACTGCCCATAATTAAATAAAATGTATTCCTTAGATCTAAAAAGCAACAAATCATGTGATGCCACATCAGCGCCCAATAAAACATGATGTAGATGCTCAAGTATTGGTCTCACTTTTTTTTGGGGCCTTTTTGGACACCTTGACAAAAAACATGCCACCTTGACAAAAAACATGCTGATGTGGCATCATATTTGATGATGTGGCCCTAAAACCTTAGTTATAAACGGGGAACTTGCCAAGTAAGCTGCTGTAAAAAATTAAGACTGATTTGAAATTGCCACATAAGATTTTGAGAAGTGCGAAGTTAGGATGCTCAACTAGTGAAAATCCACAAACAAAAATATCAAAATAATTAAATTGAAAATATTCAAATAAAATTTAAATATAAGGTCTATTCTAGTTCAATTTCTCATGTAGCAAAACGATCTAAATAAAAGGCTGTGCCTCACAATATCACACTTCAGTAGAGGAGGATTTTCTTAAAATATGCATGAACTGCTGACATATCAGCCAGTGTAAATCTTCAAATATCAGTTACATTCACTCTTCAGTTTCATAAAAAGCAACTATAAGCAGGACAGTCCATATGACAAAATGCAGCTGTAAGCTGTTGCAGCTTGCTGCTCCTTTATTTAGCGTGCTTTTACATTTGCGGAGTATATAATACTTCTCTCTGCATACATAACCCAAGGCATTGAAAATAAATTAATTCAACTATGTTTGAGATAAAGCAGACAACAATATGATCAAATAACTCACCAATAAGCAAAAGTAGACCTACAAGAATACCAAACCAAAAAAAAAAACTCTTGCTCTGAAATGGATCAACTGGATAGTA
Organism: Sequoia sempervirens; assembly: GCA_007258455.2. Classification (NCBI taxonomy): domain Eukaryota; kingdom Viridiplantae; phylum Streptophyta; class Pinopsida; order Cupressales; family Cupressaceae; genus Sequoia; species Sequoia sempervirens. The sequence continues at coordinate 93,908 of VDFB02117810.1, read as the reverse complement.
AACCAGACGCCCACACTGTATTTTGATAAAAAATAATGGTTCTTTTAAAATATCAAGATAAACTTGAGTTACTTTACTTACAATTAAGAGGCTGCAGCTTCCATTTCTGATTGCTCTGTTTCTTCCAGCTGAAGAGAATGAGCTCATTTCCATCGTAGATTCCACCAGCTTCACCATCAGCTTGTTTTGCATCCATATTGAGATGGATGTTGTTGACTGGCCTAAGGCATTGATACCCATTCCCAACATCTGCACTTAGAGTCCAGAGAAGTGATTCATCCAACTTATTGTGGTTGTAATCTGCCAAGTATATCTGCCCAAACATCATTTAGGAGAGGTCAGATCTCAATCCACAAAATTTCCCCATATGGCAACTATCAGTTCTTTCAATTTCTCCATTTGCTGGAGTACTAAAATAAGGGATTGCAAACCCAAAATTATTCTTACCAGCTGGAAAATCAACAGAAAAATACAGAATGCTGTGCTGGGTACTTAGCTCTTAGACAGTCAATAAGACCATATGCACATGAATATGAACGGTTTTACCTGGTCCCACTCTTGATCTCCATGTTTGAGAGCCTGCTTGGTAGCCTTATTCACCAAGGCAAAGGCTGGGAAGCCAACTTCATCCTTCACTTTAAGACCCCATGAATCCACTTTGATCCATTGCTGCCAGAAGAGATATTAATGTGTAAGCAAGGAGCCACATTTAGGCAAACTGATTGTAGATTCCTTCAGAGAAATTTAGAAACTACAAATAGAAGATACCTGATGGGGATCATGTGGGCTTCCTAGAGCAAGCACTGCAATATGACCTCGGGCAGCCATGAAAAACTCTGGATTAGCTTCACAGTAAATCCTAACAGCATGGCCCTGAGGCTCCTCTCCATAAAGTTGACGGTATAAAGAACCAGATCCATATCCTCCTTGAGATGAGCTCACTAATCATATTTCAAGCAAATCAACTAAAACCGATAAACCGATGCTCAATAGACTTGGTTTGATTGACAAGAATTCGCCAAAAATATATAACGTTCAGATCCATGAAGAGCAGAAAATCAGATGAACTGAATGAAAACATTAACATTCATTGCAAAATCTATAACCCCATTTGGGGTTTTAGAATGGTATCTTCATTACCCAAGGACTTGATGCATTTGATACATCATATTTATTAAATTATAGAGACTAAAAAGGAAGTGAAAATACATCGATACAACATAGGAATCATCAAAGTTAAAAACAAAGAGCAAAACAATCTGATTTTCGGGAACAAAGCCTCTGCCTCAAGACCGTTGAAAGCTGAAAAAGTCTACAGATACAATATATTGCTAGAAGAATTAAAAGAAACAAATGCCAAGAGATAACAGTATACAGCAAAACCAGAAAAATATAAAAACTGTAAACAATAAAACTGTGATTAAAATCACAGAGGCAGAGAATACTATTATGATCACACGGAAATGCAGCAAATGCCCTTATTAACTTTATTGAGAAAAAGAGAGATATATACAAAAACAGCTGCAGCTGAAAAAGATACCAAAAGAACGTTGGCAAACTTTCCCAACCAGAAATAGAAACAAACAGATTTTACTTATTTTAACATATATATGATGAACAAAGGATTAAGCAATGTGGAATACGAGGTGTCCATTATCAGACCCTTGTAAGGTCAAAACTTTTCAGAACCATCAAATTAGCAGAGACTCAAACAATATGGGTTTTGGGAAAAGGCCCTTGTTATCCAATCATGACGCGAACCAGTGCAATCTAAAAATTAGTACTTCCATCACATTAACAAAGGAAACTCGACTAATCTGGGTTTTGGTATATTTATAAAGTTCCTGAAAATCCAATGGAAACATCCCACTGCAACGGGTCAACCAATTTAAAGTTTTGAATAAGGTCTACAATATCATCACTGTAAGCCCAAAACTCTGGATACATTATAGTTTTGCAATACAGTGACACAAGCAATCTGAATTATTAGATGAAGCCCCCAAACCCTTTATCAAAACATGACTTTCACCAGATATTCATTCATTTTACATTTAAAGGTACCGAAGAAAAATAATTCCATATAATGCAGTTACATACGAAACTTACAGATGGGACTGATCTTCCATTTCTGACTCTCCTTCTTCTTCCATTTGAAGAGAACAACCTCTGCCCCTTCATGAAGACCGCCGTGATGTTTATCATCCTCGACCTTGGCATCCAGATTAAGGCTAATGTCATTCACCGGCCTGATGCACTGATACCCCCTTCCCACATCAGCACTCTGTGTAAACAGTACAGCCTCATTCAAATCGTCAGGGTGGTATGGACCCAAGGTAACCTGCACCATTCAAGTATAAAAACAATTTTAAGCACATGCCTGAAAACCCCTTATAGTTCCTTAAACACCAGATAAAACAGAATGGCTTTAAGAAAAAAAATACTAACTCTTTCTTTCTCTGCACGTCCATGCCTTAGAGCCTGACCTGTAGCCCTGTTCACTAAGGCAAATGCAGGGAATCCTGCTTCATCCTTGGCCTTCACGCTCCATGAAGTGTCCATTATCCATTGCTACAAAATCCATGAAGTGTTCATTATCTACTCACGCTCAAGCTTCACTGTCAATCAATAAGCATTCCCTAAGATGTCCACATTCATAGCCCATCTTAGAATCTAATGTCATAATAACAAACCTGATTTGGGTCAGACTCATTGGCAGGTGCCATGGCAACCTGGCCATTAAAGTTGGCAAGATAGTAGTCAGGATTAGCCTCGCAGTAGATCTTCACAGTGTCTCCCTGTAAAGAAGCAGGAGGGTAAGGACCACTTCCATAAGGGGCTTCAGTAGGCTGCTGCTGATCATGGTGTTGGTGATGGTGTCCAAACATTTTCGTGATCCTGCAAATAACGAAATTATTAATACCCACATGCGATGATCTAAAAAGTCAGAACTTTACACTACGAAAGCAATGGATTTTGATATGAAAGATAAGTTTAAACCATATCAAATACACGGAAACAGTGAATGTCAAACCACCAACATTGCAAACTTTGCATGTAATGAACATCATGAAAACAATATCCTCAAGCAAACATATTTTCGCACAGCATTCAAGAGCTACCTGAGATGAGAACAAAAAAGCTACACAATAAACACGAGCAGAAATTCGTAAGGAGCGGAACTAGAACAGGCGAGTATTGTGTCATAACACTCGGTATATATAGAGAAAAAACGAAAGGGAGATGATGGGTTTAGAGGAATTTTTTATGGTATTTGTTGATGTCACGTGAAAGACAGAATCTAAAGTCACAATCCACTAAAACTGAACGGATGCCACCACGAAACCGCGCGCACTTCGTCCAATTACATTCCTTGTCTTTTACGCTTTTGGAAATCTCACCGCTGTCCACTGCTGACAGTAATCCAAATTGAAGGCAGGATAAAAGGAAAAGAAATGAAAGTTTCTTTTATAGTCCACGATATCAGGTAGTCTGTTTTTAATCTATAGATGATATAAGTATATGAGACTGCACTTAACTCTGCTTCACAATATGGGGTGTACATATTCTATCCCTCGTAGGATTTGAACTTGTGACCTCTCTTTCAAGAATATAACTTCTCCACTGCACTTAACTCTGCTTCACAATATGGGATGTACATATTCTATCCCTCGTAGGATTTGAACTTGTAACCTCTCTTTCAAGAATATAACTTCTCCACTGCACTTAACTCTGCTTCACGATATGGATTGTACATATTCTATCCCTTGTAGGATTTGAACTTGTGACCTCTCTTTCAAGAATATAACTTCTCCACTGCACTTAACTCTGCTTCACAGTATGGGGTGTACATATTCTATACCTTGTAGGATTTGAACTTGTAACCTTTCTTTCAAGAATATAACTTCTCCACTGCACTTAACTCTGCTTCACAATATGGGTGGTACATATTCTATCTCTTGTAGGATTTGAACTTGTGACCTCTCTTTCAAGAATATAACTTCTCCGCGGTTGATAGGAATAATCCAAAGCATCCACTCTCTCTTTTAATTTTATCAAATTTCAAATCCATTTTTTAACTCCCTGTCATACAACCTTAAAATTAACTAACTGATTTTTCATTCACTTAGAATTAGTTTGTTTTATTTTTATTTTTATAAATATTCTTTTCTAATATATAAACTCGTTAATCAAATAATCTATGGAATAATCATTTAAAATATTGATGACTAAATTGTTTAATATTTGATTGCAACGTTGACATGACATGTATGTTTAGTTGGAGAACAGCACTAATAATTCATAATTCAGAAGAATAAAGAATACTTAGAGACGAAGAAATGATACATTGAAGCTTGTATAGAAGCTAAGTTGTGCACTACACGGCTAATTTCAGCAAACCCGACAACTTCAAAGAAATTCCTAGCATTCAAACTGTAAAGCAATCGAAATAAAATAAAAAATCATATAAATTTCTCGAGATTGATTTTTTTTTAAATATATTATCGTGACTTCATGATTCCCAAGCCCTAGAAATTATAAAACTTTACATAATAAATAAAATAATGAAGTCATCTACTGTCAAAATAGAGATTGTCCTATGGGCCCAGAAAACGCTTGTACGGGACTGTTCATTTGTATAATGTTAAATGTAGCTAGTCTAGATCGTCTGACTCTGGAAAAGCTGAAACTTGAGTTCGTGTGGTCATTTATCCAGGGAAGAAAGGGAGAGGGTCGTGGCCCCTAGATTTAAGGGTGTACAGAGTCATGTCAACAGTGTTACCTTGTTCTTATGATGTTAAGACTTTGTTCTCAAACGAAATTCAATTCTTAATTCTTAATTTGGGACTGTTTTAGAGCAAGAGTAAAATAGAACATAATTTTTGGTCAATTCTCTGTTGTGTTTGATCATGTCTTACGCGTTGGAAAGAAGCATTATTTGGTGTTAAACTTCATAATAATATAGTTGTCGATCCTATGAGAAAATGTATTTTGATGCATTTATGGAAAAAGAGATGTTTAGCATTGTTTTCTAATCATATTTTGCACTAGAAAACAGATATTCTAAAGTTTTACTCTGACATTATATTTCAATTCATTGTTTTATACTTGTAGCAGAAGACGAGGCTAAAAAGTGGTGATATCAACAAGCATTTGGACGAGATTAAACATTAGTTTTTGCACCTACACGTAGGGGAACTTTATGGTGATAAATATTTATAAAAATAAATTAAGTTTAAAGTGTAATGACTTTGTTTAGTTGAATTTCTAGTTGTAATGTTGGTTGCAACTCTTAGCTGTGTGATTGTTAGTGTTTTTCCTTAAGCTGAGCTTTGTCACTAGTGGCAAATATTTAGTGTTGGCTGTAATTTCTCAGATGGGATAGTGTTATTGGTTTTGATTGCCCACTATGTGTGCTTCATTTGGTGATGTTCATTTTAGTTGTCCTTCTTTCTTCAGTCCCTTTGTTGGACTATTATTTATTTACTTTGTAATTCTTCTTCCAAAAATTTTCAATACAAAAAAAAAAATCTTAATTGGTTCATTTAGGGCACGGTCCCATGGAGGGGGGCTTCCTTAAAATCTGGAGCAGAATTTGCTTGAGTTTTTAGCAGAATATTTTGAAGCTGGTGGTCCCATGAATATTTCCAAGCTTCAAAATTTAAACAGGCTGTTGGTGGAATGGTGGTGCTGTCAATAAAAAATTAATAAATAAACAACATTTCTCTCCACATTTGTGCTGTCCATAAAAAAATAACAAATAAACAACATTTCCCTCCAAATTTGTGACAAGTGGAAGGAAAGTACTCTTAAACAAGTAGGGCTTTTTCTAGCCCCACCCCAATCTCACCAGCTGAAATTTTCAGCTACATGCTTGTTTGGGCTGAAAAATATTCCATTTAATCCTGTAGCAGAATTTTTTTTTCCCATGAGACCACCCGCTTCCATAAAAATAGGAGCCCAAGCCCCCCATGGGACCATACAGTTAGAACTATTCTTCCCCATAACACTAAAATTCTATTGAAGTTTTTTTTATTTAATTGAAATAGTACCTCCATTTGCACAAATGCTTTTTCAAAACCTCAATAATGATTGATTTTACTTGAGTTTTTCTATTATATTATTTATTTACTGTTTTTCTTTAACTACTAAACAATTATTTCTCTTGTTGTTTCTTTTTTTTCTTATTTTTTTCAACTGGTGGGAGCATTTTGACATTGTAATTATTTTTCTTAATCCAATTAAAAAAACCTAAATCCCTCTTAGAAAAATTTGTGTGGACGATCTTATCTCACATAAGAGATACTTTCTTACATTTTTCTAAGAGATTAACAATTCTTCACATGCTAATTTTTTTAGAAATCTGCAACATCTGCTAGCTATAAGTTTTGGCCATTAAACACAAATTATCTTTGGTCTATGATCCATTGTGTATTTTCCTTGGACATTATCACATGTAGGCACAACAATCATTAAAGGCTAACCCAAAATAAGTTGGTAGAATGTGTATGACTCGTTTGCCTTGGTGCCACCATGCCTACATTACTTAAAGATAGGGTTTAAAATGATTTGATAGATGTGATAGATAATAAGGATAAGAATAAGGACAAGCACCCATGGACTTGAATTTGATGGTCGAATGGTTGTATTTTACAATTTCCTAAAATTGTATAGATTAAATCCTTTCATAAATATTATACATGATGGTGTATGTGCACTTGCATTTTAGAATTTTTGGATTAAGTTTATATTTTCCTCGTTTTAGAAATTTGTAATTTATTGTATCTTATAAAAGAGAGTATATTGATTATATATATTTGTATTTAAATTTTTATTTTTATTTTTAATTTTTATCAAAGATGTTATATCACTCATAGAGAATTTTTAGCTATTTGATAGGGAATATAAGTCTTTTAGTTGAAACTTCTTTCATTGAAAGTCAAAGAATGAGGTATACATTGTGTCAAATTTGTCTAGGACATGATCTTTGCCTCACCTCTTATGATGTTGGGGTCTTGCACTCAAAGAAACTTGATTTCTAGTAGGCTTATTTATAACCATTCAACTTCACCAATAGATCAAGGGCATATTGATAAAAAACTATGTTTGAATAGATAACCATAAAAAAGAATACTTAAGAATAAGGTTGACTCTTAAATTTAGGCTCCAAGTAATCCATCATTTTACAAATGAGAAACAATAGTTTAATAAAGAAGTCTTTGTTACAAGTTATGTTGTAGACATCCAACTTAACTTATGGAGTAATATTATTATAAATCAAATATTGTTCAACTAATTTTAAATATGTTAGTAGTGGTAGAGACTAGCCATTATGTGACGTTACCATTATAGTTTAGGCTTTGATTAGGCCATAATTTTATAAATGATAAATAATAGTTTATGTTTTTATTACAAGTTGTTTGTAGTTGACATCCAACTCGAGTAATGGACTATTACTACTTATTCCTCTTATTACAGATCAATGATTGCTCAACTAATTTTCAAATATTTAATAGTGGCAAAGACTAGCCATTATGTGACACTTGTTACTATTTTAATTTTTAGAGTACTACTACTTATATTGTCATTATTAAAAATCAAAGATAGCTCAACTAACTTTCAAATATGTTGGCCACTATGTGAAACTTGTTACCATTTAAATTTAATAGATTTGATTTTACATGTGGGTCAAGATCCTTTAGTAGTTGATATTCACATCACTTATATAAATATTTGTCATAATCAAATAAATATAAAAAATAATCAAACAATTAATCTAGATGAATGAGTTGGGATTAGAAATAATATATTTTAAATTAATTATGAATTTTAATGAATTCCCAAGTTATCTTAAATTTTCGGAAAAATTAACTATGTTAAGTGACAAAGGTTTGGAGAATGTGCTGAATTGTGAGGGCCATGTTCTCCTTAGTTAGACCCATAGTTGGACCAATTCAATGACTTTGGAACAAAGATTGACAATATCAAGCAAGCATGTAATTTACTTAAGAAGACATGTACAAATGTAATGTTCAAATAATATTATTATGTTTCCTAAAATATTTATGGCAAGTCCTTGTACAAACCCTAGATGATAGTGCTTGATTAATCCAACTTTATTTCAAATGAGTGAATGGACATCTTTAAATGGATAAAGATCCTTTTATAGTCCATGATACCGAGCAATCTATTTTTTGGGTCTATAGATGACTTATAATATACGAGACTACTTTGTAATCCATGTAGGAAGCACCTAACTATACCATAAATTAGGTGTACATACCCTACCCCCAACAGGATTTGAACTTGTGACCTCTCTTTCAAGAGTACAAGTTTTCCACCATTAGGCTTGTTGCCACTAAGATTGCACCCTAGTTAAGTGTAAAACTTAGCTACCTTGTGAAACATGGGATCATCCTCAAGCTGTGGGTAGATTATGGTGAAGATGAACTTCCAAGGACTAGTTTCCTTGATGGACCTCTTATATACTACTACTTTAACAAGGAAAATGGATAGAAGATAACTATAACTAAAAATATTGATCCTAAGAGGCAATACACCAAATTTTATAAGACCTATACTTGTTGATTCAACTCATAATTTCTTCAACAAAAGGTTCTTTTTTATGCAAACTCAAATTGGACAAGCTCATACAACACTGTTTCATATGAAGGTTAGATTTCAAGTTTTTTGAAGGAAAATCGGGTGTCTTCACAACTATAAACTGCTGAAAATAGTCACACAACCTATGACCTATAAGAGTTTTGTTTATTCTTGTATTAGCAATGTTTTCAAACGAGACATAATTCAAAGATTTGATATAAAAGAGTCATAAAAATAAGATCAAATCATTTGCAATAACATTCAACACATAAATTTTGAGAAGGAAAAATACTACTTTTATTGAGAAATGGGAGATTTCCTCTATTACAAGTCTGAAAATACTTTTAAAACTACATAAAAATTGCTACTACCACTGAAAAAATCTTTGGTTTTTAAGTTACAATACTGTTTTTCCTTGCTGACCAAAGAGAAATAGAAAGAACTCTTCTTAAACAAACTTGGGCGTGGTTTTTATCCCAATTAGTTTGTTGATGACTAAAACTTGACCCCAAAACCAAAGTTGAGTTTGCATGTTTGAAATCATTGTCATGGGTGCTTGAAGGTGGAACTCAAACTCTGGAGCCTTTGATAAAATCATGCTAAGTGTAGTGAAGAGTGAGTTTACTTTGACTTTGAATTCTTCTCCTTTGCATGTTCCTTGAAATCTGCTCCAAATGATAGTGATGACTAAACTTCATGCTAAGGCTTTCAAAAATTATTCAATGTTGATTGTGACAGCTGCCTTCAACAGTTTGCATGAAATATAGGATTCTTTGGCATGCAAAGTAAAAAATCCTTCCTTTTAAGGCTCAAACTTCCCCTAACTGCCTGTTTATGCTTTCAAAACTTCACTCAACTCAAATCCTATCCATGAAGGTAATAAATGAAGAATGGTAATCATAAATTTCCTCCAAAACCATACTCAAAGCATTGAATGCCTTCTCCACCACCTTAGACATTGAGATTGGACATTTGAGGAGTCATTGGGTACTAATATCATTTATGTCCAGAAACACACCATTTTGGAACATTGTCAAACCTTCGATCTCGAAAAAAACACTATATTAAACATTAAATGGTTCTTTCCTCCCAAAAAGAACCTTCATCGGGCATCAAGCGTTAGGATTGTAAAGGAATTCTTATTGAAATATCAAAGAGAAGAAATCCATGATCTTGAAAATCCAAAGAGAAACCTCGTCAAGCGTCGGTGCTGGGCCTACCGCTTACCACATACCACATCGTTGCATAAGATGATATGAAAAATGTCAAAACCACAATCCCCGAAAGACCACCTCTATCAGGCGTCGGGCGTCAGGATTGCAAAGGAATGCTTATCGAAAGACCAAAGAGAAGAAAGCCACGATCCCAAAAATTTGAAGAGAAACCCCGTCAGGCATCGAGCATCAGGCCTATCGCTCATTGGAAGGAAGGAAGCAAAATCCAAAAGGTTTTGGCAGAAAGATGAAAGAGGGCTGAGGAAAGGGAGATATCTGGAGTCGAGGGTCGGAGAGAAGGCTTATCACAAAATACGATAAAGAATAAAAGGGAGACCCGATGCCCAAAGTTTGAAGTGAGCCATCGGGTATTGGGCATTGAAAGGAATGCTTAAGTCTTACCATAAAATGTGATAGAGGATAAGAGGGAAGCTCAATTTTTGAAAGTCAAAGGTAAAACATCGAGGATCGAAGATTGGGAGGGGGAGGAAGGATTAACACTTAAGATAGAAGGATGGTAAGAGGCGAGGAGGATGGTCGATCTCCAAAGTTTGAAAATTTGAGACTTAGCTATATTTTAGGGATTTTATCAAAACTTTAATGATCAGGGGGGAGAAATTATGGCTTATGAAAAGGAAGCGATAAGAGTTAAGAGTTAAGGTTAATGTTTGAAACCCAAAACACTTGGGCAAGCGATGGAAAGAAGGATTTCGAGAGTGATAGAGAATGCGTGCAGGTATGTGGACAAGTGGAAGCCCAAAAGTTTGAAACTTTGACACTAGCCAATTTTTTGAGTTAAAATATATAGTTCATGCAAGATGGCTCATATAGGATCTCTCATATTGGTTTTCATTGATGGGTCATATAAGGTGGCATGAAATGTCAACATTTTTAGTGACTTCTATGGGATGATTGTCTACTAATCATGGAATCTAAAAGCCTTATCAGTCCATTGGGAACAAATCCAAAATGATAACTAGAACAACTGGCCTTTTACAAAAAATAAAGCATGTGCAAGTTGCACTTGGAGGAAAAAAAATGTAGGATCATACATTCCCTTAAGAAGAATGTAGGGTGTGTAGCCACACTTATTGGAAAAGAAATACCCTATCCAATTATATTACAACTTGTATATCATCACCTCAATAACAATGCTTGAGATGAATCCCATTAATTGGGATTGGTATTTCTTTCCCATCAAGCTTTGATAGCTAAAAAGTATTACCCATCTTGCAACCTATGATCACAAAAGGAACACTCTACATGGTATCAAAATTAGTGTACTTATCGGGCACGCTCTTCAACTCATCCGATTTTAGAACCACATCTCCTTTATTGAAGATTCTAGGGACTTTCTTCTTGTCAAAATTATTCTTTATTTGTGCTTGATGTAACTCCAGATTTTGAATTGCTTTCCTTCTCATTTCTTCTAATTCTATAATCTCAATAAGTTTGATTTCTATTTTCTCTTCCTCCATCATTTTCAATTCTTTGATAAGGCTAAGTGTTGGTAGTTTAACAAAAATAAATAGCCTTTCCTCGTTTCCATACACAAGTATATAAGGTGAATTACCTTTAGACCTCTCAGGAGTTATCCTATCAACCCATAGGGTTAATTTCAGTTTTCTATGTCAAGTCCTCTAATTATCTTTTGTTGTTCTTTTGATGATCCTAATCAGATTCTTATTGGTAGACTCATCTTGTCCATTACCTTGTGGGTAATATCTGGATGAAGAACTCAAAAATATATCATTTTTAACAACCTAATTAGTTATTTTTGTGCCTACAAAAGCCAATACATTATCTAAAATAATGGATTTAGGAGTTCTAAGCCTGGCAACCAAGTCTTCATAAAAGCTTAGGACTAAGTTTTCATTTTCTTATTTCAATGCCACCCCTTCTATGCCTACAAAATCTAATGTGTTATCTAAAATGATGGCCTCTTTGATCAACTTAAGAGGCCTAATTTTTTCACTATAGATTGGGTACCATCAAGTTACCATTGAGCAATTAGATGTGTGAAATAATAACTCCAAATCCAAATGGACTTTTTAAATGGATACCCTTGCTCTTTGACTTGACCAATACACTTGACACCTTCATGTGAGTGATAAATGTTTCACTTGAAAGCCTCTCACCATTTTCTTTGTTAATTTTTATTTAGATAACATAATCATATTAAGCAATACATAGGAGGAACATCTACATCATGTTCAATAGATACTTTCAACTCTACAACAACATAAGCTCTATGATAACAATTTAGAAAATTCCTTTAGTATGGAAAGGGTTTAGTACCTTAGATGCATTATGAACAAGGATTGTATTTATGACATGGACCCTAAAAATCTATAGAGGTAATTAGAGATTGGCTACCTCATAAAAATATCATAGAACATTTAAACTTTTAGGATTGATATCCAAATTTTATTACAATTTTGTGTAAATGGGATTCTCACATTGGCATGACCTATGAACCAAGCATTCAGGTAAGAGTAAAATAAAAATTCCCTTGGATAGAGAGACCATAACTACCATTCATACAATTGAAGTAGAGACTTTATTTAAAACTTACACTAGTTTTGACTCAATGCGGTCATCTAATTGCCTAACATATAGTGAGATTTTATCTATTTTTACATATAGATAACCCATGTATGACAAGGAATTATATTCATTGTTCAAGCATACAAATAACATGAAATTACTATATCTTGGGGAAAGACATTGTTATTCACATAGATCATAAGCCTCTTATATTTATATAAATATAAGAAATTGTGTAGAATGATAAACACAAAGGTGGTCTAGTTACCTCAAATATTTTCATATCAACATTCATCACAAGAAGTAAGAATAAATAAAGTTACAAACTAATTGGGTTGGCTTCGAATGAATAACCTCAATAACTATGTTAGACTCTTGAGAATACTACACAAAATATTAGCCTCAATTATATTCAACATCAATCTTACTTGTTGATATCTATCCACCAAAGACACAAATTATATATAATCCCTTTAATAGTGTATGTAAGATAAAATTCTCTATCACATAATACACATAGATGTCCCTATATACACCCTCAACCATAAACCCTATAGCCTCAATCCTATACCTAATAACCTCAACCCTAAACCCTAAACTCTATACCTTATACACTCAACTTTATACCCTCAACCTTAGGCCCTAAAGAATATACACCAAACCCTCAGCCCTAAACCTTAAACCCTATACTCTCAACCCTATACCTTATACACTAACTGTAAACCTTATACTTCAACACTATACCCTCAACCCTCAACCCTATACCCTAAACCCTATACCTCATACCCTTAACCATAACCCATACCATCAACCCTAAACCCTACACTCTCAACCCTATACCTTATACTATCCATTGTAAACCCTATATCCTCGGCCCTATACCCAATACCCTATACCCTATACCCTACACACTCAACCCTATACCCTAAAGCCTAAAAACTTTTCCTCAACCCTAGGCCTTAAAGCCTTTACACTAAATCCTCAACCCTACACTCCCTCAACCCTAAACTCTATACTCTCAACCCTAAACCTTATACCCTCAATCCTAAAATATATACCCTGGGTGAAGCCACAATAGTGGTTTACAATTTGATGGAGGAAGGAAAACTAAGAAAAAATGGCCCCATGGCAAAAAAATTGGTTCTAGGGGTTCAAATGAACTTACAATTTCGACCGAACCATAAAGGGGTTCGACCGAACCCATTAATTATAGGGCCCACATTTCTGGCCCAAAAAACAAAAGGAAAAATGCATATTGAGGGGGTTCGAATGAACCCTGGTTCGCTAGAACCCCTGGGGGTTCGCTAGAACCCCCCTGGTTCTAGCGAACCCTCCTTTTCCCTAATTTTTGACTTTGTTCACACAAAAACCCTATTTTTATGCTTTGATGCTCGGGTTGAGGATGAAAATGGGAATCTTCACAAACCCAATTGGATTCAGGTAGTCCCGAAATGAGCTATCCAATGAATATAATTTTAATATGTATTTATTTTTTTAGTTTTATTAAACATAGGTTTTTCGTCAAAAATGAAGGTCTCTATTCTACAAGTGGAAAAATAGCAGATTATCAAAAAAAAAATTGAAAAATATGACTGCACCAGATATTGAAGTCCTTGATCCAACAAAATAATAAATTGAATTTCTATATATACAAAAAAAGTTACGCATTATACAGTCGCACTATGTCTGAATTGTCATTGGTTTGACTTCGAAACTTGATTAAAGAAAAAATATTCAATAAAAAACTAACCAATTGGAAGCACTAGATATTGAAGTTACAAATCTAAATTCGAAAGAATTAGAATTTTATCCTTAATGGAAAAAAAGTTATGCGTTATACGGTGTGCGTCACTTTTTAAAAATGTTGTTTTTTGAAAAAAACTAGTTTTTTGTGGGAGATGGAAAAAGAAGTGCAATTTGATTTCAAAAATTTTGAAAAAAATATTTTTAGAATCTACAGACAAAATGTGATGAGGATCTAGTTTGCATCATCTTCAAATTCCTCACGGTTTAGCCGCTATAGGTGCTCGAATGTGAAGATTTAGTTAAAAATAAAAATTTCAATGTCTAGTTTGGCCAAAAATTGTAAACCACTATTGTGGGATCACCCCCCTCAATTGGGAAAGAAAGAGGTAATGACCTAGAGAGGGGAGAGAGAGAGAAGAGACAGGGAGAGAAGAATAGAGAGGAGTAATGAGGGAGGGAGAGATAGAGATGAAGAGACATAAAGAGGTGAGAGAGAACAAATGGATGGAGAGAGGGAAGGATCGATAGAGAGTGGGAGAGAGAGAATAGAGGGATGGATTGATAAAGAGTGGGAGAGAGAACGTGAGGGAGATAAATACTCAAAGAAAAATATAATGTGGGTGCATTAGAATAAACATTGTGCTATGTTATTCTTTGGAAATTTTGAAGCCTTTAGCTTGGATTTTTCTTGGGCTTCCAACCTAAAGGTTTGGAGTGAATTTTCAACATCAAAGATATGTTTTTGCAAATAGTAGAAAATTTGACATAATCTCAAGTGTGCTCCCCATCAGGTTTGCATGTGTTTCAATGTCAAGTAAAAAAATTACCACAATAATGTTAAGATCTCTCTTAGCTATCTAACCATGCAATTTTTTCATATTTTGAGTATGTTAAGGTTTTCATCTTTAATTTCTCTTCTTAGTGTATCTATTTTTTTTTCAAAAATCAATGTATGGTATTTTTAATATATTTTTTAACCATTCATCAAAATTTCAAATAAATTGCATTTCTAGAAACTAGATTCCATTCTACACATATTAAAAAAAAGAAATTTAATTTTTGATTAGTTTTAAAAAAAAATAGGGAGGAGCAGACTTGATTTTTTGTTTTTCATGATATGTTCATTTTGAACATTAGTAAAAAGTTATATGTTTATTAAAAAATTAATTAGCAGAAAAATCAAACATAAACTACATGGTGTTAGCTAATTTCTCGTTGAAGTGATTTTTGAAATACTAAAAAAAAGTTAATATTTTAGGGGGGCCATACTAGACGCTATGTTATTTTTTTGAAAAAAAGGAACACTTTGTGTGGACAACCTTTTTGAACCCCTTAATCTCTACCACTTTAAAAAAAATAGTAGTTTAGAAAGTAGATTCAGAGCATTATGACTCTTTTTATGTTGCAGATCTTCAAATTTTGAGTGGTGACTATCTTCAATTTCTCATCCAAGGTTAGTCTTTCTTCATTTCATAATTTTAAAAAAGTGGCCACTTAAGACCCCTTTTTGGTCCCCCATCCTTTTGCACTTACACAAGGGGTGCTTGCACAAAGACAGGGGACCAAAAAGTGGCCACCCCACTTTTTGGCTCCTAGAGAGCATAACATGAGCACTTTATTGCTCGCATTATAATGTGCTTGCATTGTGGTTTGGAGTGACTAAACCTCAAGCTTGGTCACTCCAAACCATAATGCACTCATGTTATAATGCAAGCATATCTTTATTTGTTTGATTAAAAACCAAAAACTCATTTCACTTCAATTTTATCCTTACCCTCAACCAAACCTGTGGTCTACAAATATATTAAAGCGTGCTCGAGTTGTGAGATAGGATTTTTATTGTTTTGTTTCCACCAAATTGCTACAAAAATACCACAATGACATATCTGAGGTGGACGAGTTATTTTTTTGTTTTTTAGTGTAAAAGTTTAATTAAATAGATAGATTTAATTAGCTTTTTGAGTGGATTTTGTTTAATTTTTAGGAGTTGATAATGCACCACTAGTTGATCAAAACTCTAATTCACCTCCTCATCAATACCCTACTAAAGAACCACCATGAAAAATCCCTCCAATGCCTCAACATCCTCTAGGAACACAAGAAAATATATTAGATCAAATAAAAAATAATAAGAGAACTTAAGGCATTAATCAAAGGGTTAAGAGATTCAGCTGCAATGAACTCCCACACATACATCCTCACTAGCTCACTAGAATCCATCATCTCCCATGAACCAATCAACCCATACATGACACTTGTAGGTGTTTTCCCATCTATTCAGAGTTTATCCTCAATGAGATATAGGTAATTACCTCAACATGATGGAGTTCTAGGGTACAAGTGGGGGACCCACACAAGATAAAGTGGGGGCACACCATGACCAAAACTAGGCATTGACACGCCTAGCTCGACTTGAGTTTGAGCATTGTTTTATCCCTTCCATTGTGAAGGATGGTGTTGAGGTGGAGACCTTATATTCCATTATATTGCTGACTCATACCCTTATACAACACACTAGGCCTTTGGCACAAGGTGATGTGGGTGAGCCTTCCAATTCTCAACATCCACCTAATTTATGTCAAAATTGTGAGTCTCTTTGTGTTAATGGGTATGAGGATGGTCAAAATGCACATGGACATAACACATCTATAGTGGATCAGATGGTCATGAAATTTTTTTGATAAATAAAACATATGGCATTGATAGTCAGGTAAATTTCAACAAGTTCAAATTTAGTTTGTTAAATTTCATTTAAAAATGTTAGATTAACTAAATGACTAGATTGATTATAATAACATTTCAAGATCAGAGTGTTCACCTTGTGTCTGATAGCCATCCACCTCCTAATTACATGATGTTGAGTCCACAGTTATGTAACTAGTAAAAAAATAAAAAATATAGAAGAGTAAAATGACAAAGGTGTGTCACACTTTTATAAAGAAAACAACCAACATTGATCCAACTTTTAAACTTGAATGACTAAAAAGTGGCATAGAATTTTTGAATTTTGAATAATGTAAACTAATAAAATGTGTATTTTTTAGTATATTTTATGCTTGTATTTCTTTCAAAAAATGATTTGAATATAGTTTTTAATATATTAACACTATAATTTAATTGCTAATAAAATTCTAAAAATTGAAGTTACATGAGACATCAATCTTTATAGAGTTAATTTTGTTTTTTTCCTTCAAATTTTTTGTGTGTATTCATAACTTGGAACTTTAGTGCATGGATATATTTTTTTCTAATTTTGATAAAAAAAATTCAAATAATAGTAAAATGTGGAGAGCATTCAAAAGTTTGAGGCATGTGTAAGTGGGTAGTTTTTTCTAGGGTTTTGTTGTATAGTGGTGGTGCGGGAGGCATGACCCTCCCACACACAGGTTTGGATTCTTGTAGGTCCTTCGTACTCCCATGTTTATGACCTCATTTATTGTTGTCCTTATTTATGTGTGTTTTCATGCTTTCATTGTATGTGACATTCTATTCTGTTTTGGACTTGGTTACTCTCTGGCTTGGAGGGTTGTCTCAAGTGTGTGTGTTAATGGAGAGGTATGAACCCCCACCTCCCATGAAAACATCCTGAAGGATGTGGATATAAATACTAACCACACTAAATCCTTTTGAGATGTTATAGTCAGTGAGCCCTTGCCTTGCTCTGTGAAAGTGAAGTTCTTCATCCAACCAAGTGGTAGTGAAGGGAAATCCATAACTGATGGAGAGAGGCAAGGTAAGCGCCTCCCTGGCACTCCTGAATTTTTCATTATTGCTTCAAATGAAATGTTTAATTCTATCTACAAAGAGAGGAATAGATTATTTGGTGTTGCCATTTTCATGGCTATCATTGATTGTGCTAATCTGCCTACTAGAAAATTCTTAGATAGTTGGTTTAATAATGTTTGGCTGAAGAAATTAAATTTACAAATTTCCTTTTGTAGAATGATTCAGTGTGGTCTTGTTTTAATCTTTTTTAAGAATCATGAATTTCAAGAAAAGGTTTTAGAGAAACTCTACTAGAGTGTAGCGAAAAGCATTTTTAGGGTTCTTCCTTGTTCTTATGGGGCCAATGGAGATGAAATCATGGAACTATCATGCCCTAGGTGGCTACTCATAAAGGGTGTACCCCCAAACCTTTGGTCATTCATTCCGTAAGTGTTGGTGTCCTTTGGGAATGCCATAATACTTGATAGACCTAGGGTCTCTCTCCTTGATTTGAACACTCGTGTTTTAATTTACCTAAATCGAGGGATTGAAGTCCTAGGATCCTTGGGTATCAATCTTGGTGAGTCACTACAATTTTTCCCAATTGGATTTTTGGGGGGTTTGAACACCTATTATTTGTGTAGAAGGGAGGGTCACATTAGAAAGCTACAAATAGAGCCCATCTGAGTGTGAATACTAAAAAAAAAGTTGAATTTGTCACGGTTGGGGGTGGAGACCCTACCTATGGAAACATTGTTGCAATCATTGGTGATCTATAGTTGGGGTTTGATGCCTCACTAGCAAGTCTATTGGCCATTTCCTTGGACAATGGAAACATGTCCCGAAAGTCTTCAAATTTTGAACCCTCCTTCACAATTTTTGGTGCTTCAAGGACAAGCACTCCTAATGGAGCCTCTAATTCTCCCTCCCTGAGTATCTAATGTTGTACTATCTAAAATATGGTCCAATTTGGTGTGTGTATGAAAAATTATTTTTAGCCTCTCCTAATCGAGGAATATTTCGACCCAATTCGGCCAATGGCCCCCCAAGTACTAAGCTTAGTGTGTTTCCCTCTGCTCCAGTTAATGGTAGTAATGCTTTGAATGGTGTTCCTATTCTTTCTAAAATGAATTGTCAACAAATTATTCTTGAGGAAATAAGAAAGGATATTGAATTAAATAAACTCTCCAATAACAAAATCTAAAATAAAAAACCTGAAGAAATAGAAGTGTTTATAAATGGGGTGAATACAAATGTTAACCCAAAAGTTCCAAAAATAGCGCCTAAAAAGTTTCTTGAAGAAAATTATAGAAGCTCGTCAAGGGTTAAAAATTTAATCTCTTAAATTGAGTGCAGGAGACAAAGTAATAAGAGCCTTCAATATACTAGGACCCATATGGGCTCCTACAACCATGACCCTGATAATGACCAAGAGGCGACTAATAAATAGATAGGTGTCATGAACTAGGCGGATGCTAATGTAATGAAGTCTCCTGCTACTCTAGACAACTTCCAAAAATATGAACCTTCAAAAGGAAAGAAATCATTTCAAGATAATGATAACAATAATTCCAAGTAAGACTACACAAACATTTAAAACATGAATAATAAAGCAAGTGATTCCCTCCCTAGTTGTGGAGATAGGAAAACCCAACCCCTTGGGGTAAGTTTGGACTCTATAACTGAAATGATCAATAAATGGTATGTTGATAAGGATAAAAATGTAAAATGGCTTAATGAACCTGCATACACTATTAGGCCCTCTAGCAGTGGGATGACCACTGATAGCAAAGTGAACACTAAAGCCTACTTGGGTAACATTGAGGAAACCCCCGAGGGCATTGGAATCTCATAAGAAGAGAAGAAAATTGATCATGAAGACCTTACTAGGAAAAGGAAGTAAGCTAATTCGATGCCCCCTAATGAACCCAAGAAAAGGGGTAGGAAGAGAGGGAAAGCAATCTCCCTTAGAAGAGGCAACATTTGCATAGGAAAAGGAAAAATGAAGAAAACAAGTATTGTACTCCCCACTCCCACTTTAAAAAGGGTGGAGTGTGAAGATAAAGCCCCTAAATACTTTGAGCTATTTAGGAATGGTAAAGAGCCCTCAACAAATCCTATTAATAATGAATCTTAACTACACTTCATGGAACATAAGGGTTTTGGAATCCATAGACAAGAAATATATTCTAAGGAGGTTTCTCAACCTAGAAAAGAATAAGGATTTTGTACTTCTCTAAGAGGTCAAAGTTGTTGGTTTCACCCTTGAAATAAATTTAAGATTTTATATGGAATAATTCCTCTTATTTTATATTAAAACATGAAAAATGTAGAGGGGGCACTACCATTCTAATGGCCAATAAGTGGAATGACATTTAATCAGTTTAGGGGCCTCCCCATGCAATAGAGTTGCATGGGCCACCTTTGAAAAAGATAGCTCTAAATTTGGTATTTGTTCAATATGCTCCAAATGATTATAAAGATAGAATTGAGTTACCTACCTGACATCTCTTGGATTGTAGGTGGTGACTTTAATATGGTTGAAAAGAATGAATATAAAAAGGGGGGCTCAATATCGAATGGAAGGGTAGTGAAAAACACTACTAGATGAGGTTGAAATCCAAACTCAGCCTATGTGACCCCCTGGAAGGAATGAAGGAAGGCACTAGTTACACCATCTGGTACACTTGGTGCAATGCTCAAAAACGAGGAGGAGGATCTACTACAGGCTAGACAAGTTCCATGCTAACATTTTTTTTCAAGTTTAAGCCCCTCAATGATGGGAGTAAAGTGATGGTGTACTCCTACACCCTTTTAGACCATCACCCAATCAAGGACAACATTATCATAAATAGTGAAGGGGAAAAAGTTACAAAGAATAGGGAGAACTTCATTCTTAACACCAAACTGTTGAAGGATGAGGACTATAAGAATGACATTGTCACTCTAAGGGGTATCAATAAATGGATGCTAAAATACCTAAGCCCAATTGAAAGATGGAATCAAAATGTAAAGGGGTGGAAAATACTATTCTAAACCATTGGGAAAAACATGCAATGGATATGAGAAAAGAGAACCTTCTCCAAGATGAGCTACTAGAGGCTAAAAACATAATACAAAATGAACCTCTAGATGAAAAGCTATATGAAGAACTCAGTAAGGAAAAAATCTCATTGAGAAGGTTGCAAACATATAAAATTCAAGGCCTTGGAATTAGGTCCAAGTTTAACTAGTTAAGTAATGGGGAAAAAGGCTCAAAGTTCTTCTTTAGATATATCAAAGAGAAAGGAATGAAAGAGAAAATTGATCAAATCTACCATAATAATGTTGTTTTGTCAAACCAAGGAAAATTCTACAATAATTCTTCCTATTTTACAAAGTCATTCACTTCAAAAGGAAATAAGAAGGAATGCCATTTAAGGCTAGATCTATAATTAAACAATTTATTCCCATCAAAATCTCTAAAGAAGATGCCACCAAGTTATCAGAAGCCATATCCAAAGAGGAGATCAGAAAGGACATTAACTCCATGAGCAATGAAAAGTCACCAGGTGTAGATAGGTTATCTATTGAGTTCTATAAAACTTTCAATGATTAGGTCTATGAGGATCTACATCAAGTCTACATGGAAAAATTAAGCAAAGGATCACTGGATAAAACCATAAATAAAGGGATCATAAAGCTTCTGCCTGAGGAAGGAGATAAAACCTTGATCAATAACTAGAGGCCAATCACTTTGTTGAATGTCTCCTACAAAATTTTGGCAAAATACCTGCAATAAGGCTAATAAACATCCTCCCTAAGCTTATAAACAATACTCAGACATGCTTCATCAAAGGAAGGTATATCCTTGAGAACCTGGTAACAAGTTGGGAGGCCATGGAATGGACCAAGCACTCTAGAAAAAATATGTCCATGCTCTTTCTTTACTTCGAGAAGGCATATGACAAGGTAGAGTGGAAATTCCTTAGGATAACTCTGGAAGCCTTTGGGTTTCCACAAGCCTTCCACAATATGGTTGACACTTGAGCCTAAAGGATGTAGCTTCCCAAATTGAGGTTAATGGATCATTCTCTAAAGTCTTTAATTTGGAAAGGTCCATTAGATAGGGATGCCCCTTGGCCCTTACCCTGTTTGTCATTGCCTTAGATGGCCTACACTATCTACTAAGAGAAAGCAGTAGCTCACCTAAGGTCAAAGGACTGGTGCCACCTAATCATAATGAGCTCCTTAACATTCAATTTATATTTATGACACTATAATATTTGTAGACATTGATGAGGAAAACCTAGAGAACTTGATGAACAAGATCAAATTGGTTTGTTTGGCATCAGGGGCAAAGGTTTCAAAGATGAAATGTAAGGAAACTTGCAACCATCTAATGAAAATTTACATATAACCCAAAATAGATATTTATGAAAATAAGTACACATAATCCATATGCAAGAGAATAAACAACTTACCCATCAAAGATGACACAAGATATATCCTAGGAAAACCCTCATAAGGGAAAACCCCAGCCTCCAAAAGCATCCATACTCCATCATATTAATCAACAATAATGCCATACACGAGTTATAATGAACACTTATGAAGCATCAAGTCCTCCAATGCATCTCCATGTGTCCAAGCATGAATCCACACATCCCATGTCATGCTTCACATATGTACTCCTCAGAAAGACTCAATAATGACAACCAAACCACTCAGCCCAAGCTAAACCACTGTACATGTGTTTGCTTTTATAGACACAAGCTCACACAAAATACAACTAGTGGTAAGGTAAAACCACATACCACAAAACCATGTGAAGACAAAACCACTAACCCCTTATTTAATATTTGGTACTAAGACTTCACTTTATTTAATATTTCCCCAATATTAAATTATTATCACATGTCTCCCACACATTGAATAATAATACAATGTTACAATACAACATCAAGTGGTCCCCAAATAATTACCTAGTGTGATTAACCACACCACTTAGGTGCATCACAACTAAATAATTATTTAATTACAACATTATAATAAATAATTTTATGAAATGGTGTACAACACCATATCCCAACATGAAATTCATAATGCTGGGGTGGTTGAAAACACCCCTAGTCTAGTTGCAGAAATTTAATTTCCAATGGGATGCCCTAATAAGCAGACCAGGTATCTCAGGATCCCATTCTTTGTTTGTCCCAACCTCAAGGAAATTTGGTTGTGGATCAAATCCAAAATCGATAAGAAGATTGATAGTTAGAATAGGCAGTACCTCTCCATTACTAGTAGGATTCAAGTAATGCTAAAAGATCTTGTCCTCATATATTATCTACTTTTCCTCAATGTGGTTCTTCAACAACTATCAAGTTAATGAGGTCTAGAAAAAATTAGAGGTTTTCTTTGGTCAGATGGCAAGGTGAAAAAGAAGATGCACTCAATAAGGTGTGAATGTTGCTACCTTGAGAAGGCACATGGGGGACTAGGGCTCAAAGATCTCAAAAAGCATGGCACTATTCAATCTTCAAAATGGATCATCAAAGCCCTTCATGGAGATGAGCCCTGGAATGTTCTAAAGGAACAATATTGAAATGGCCATGCCTAAGCAAGAAAAATCATGGAAATGACTTCCTTTCAGTGATCTGCTTATTACCAAGCACCAAATAGTGTCTACAGGTTTAATGGTCTTTACAAGTATTTGGAGAGCATGTGAATTAATGAGGGGAAATATCCAAACTCCTCTATTCTTTGAGAAAAATTGCAATCTAATCCACCCTAGTAGCTCCATCTAGTCAAAACTAGAGCACAATGGGAAGCCTTTGGTTGTCCTTCAAGGGTGCTCTACCAAAAAATGGACCCAAGTTGGAATTCAAACCTTCAATAATATATTGAGAAATGGGGCATTGAAGGATTGCACTCTCTTAAGAGAGGATCTTGGACTACCACATTCTAATGTGAACATATTTTATCCTTAGAGATTCCTGCAAAGGATTTCTGTCAAACTCAAGATATAAAGACAATGATGATAATTAGATTAATTATAACTAGAAAGGCTCTACCCCAATGTATGAAGTTGTAATAATAGAAAAATTACTCTCTAATATGGCCTTGATTTAGTGTTGTAATATGTCTAACATATTCACATTAGGTCTTAGGCCCTTGTGAACTAAATGAGCTTATTGGTGCCTTATTTAGAGTGTTGTAACACACTTTCACACTTTTCTAGGGTTTTATTAAATAATTAGACTTCTTTATTCTTTAATTGGCCTTATTCTACACCCACAAGCCCCATTTAATTCGCCTTTCTGAGGATAATCTTGACATAAAACAATATCCAATCATAATTCAAGTGTTTTTAGGTTGTGTGTCCTAGATTTAGTGATTTGGGACTCATACAACACCTTGGGCACATGAGTCCCACCTAGGTTTTTGGGCCTCAATTTGGATTTTGCATCATTCTGAGCATTTTTGAAAAATGTGTTCCATAGTTATGCCTAATGGGAATCATATGCCACTTCTAGCGTATGAGTCTTGTGTTTCCCAAAAATCAAATTTAATCCAAATTCTTGGTAGGATTTTATCCTTCTAGATTTGATGTCAGCTTGTAGTGTTGTAATTTCAAGAAATTTGGCATAAACAATTATAAATATAAGGTTATTTCACTCATTTTCACCTAAGACTTTCATGAGAGAATTCCTAATAGCAAATTTGAGTTCACAAGAGCATTCAAGAGTTTACAAGACTTCAAAAGAGTATTCAAGATCATTTCTAAGGCATTCAAGGGAATATTTCTTCATCATTTGTTGCATCATGTCCAAGTCATTAGGCATCAAGCATGTTGTTGAGCTAGTGTTGTAATGTAGCATCCTAGATCCATTGGTAAGCATTGTTTCATATCAAAGTTCAAGATCAAGATCTACATTCTACATGGCCACTTCATGTTAGATTTTTGATTGACATCTCAAGACATCATTCAAGGCATCATTAATTCATTTCTCATATTGAACATGTTCTATGTTCATGTTTCATTATCTCATCATTTGGTTTAATTACCTAAAAGGGGTTTGACCAAGGCAAACCCCCATTTCCTAACAAATCAACAAGTTTTTCTCTCTCCACATTTGTGATTGTAGATCTAGGTGTCTTGGAGCTTGAAAATCCTTTGAAGATTAGGTTGCAAGGTTGAAGAAATTCATCAAGTCATCACAAGGTTGTCATCTTCACAAAAAGTCACCTATAGGTTGCAAACCAAGGCTTCAAATCCATAAACTAAGTGTGGAAGGAAGATTAGAGATAGGAGAGTAGATTCAAGTCTTAACCCTCCAAAAAAGCTAAGTGGGATTGATACACCACTTATGGCATATGAGTCCTATTATAGCATATTTTCTATATTTCAGTTGTTTCAGATTATACACTATTAGATTCTAGTTTTGGTGGAGAAACCTTTGTTTGGGACCAAATCACCCAAACTGGCGTATGAGTCCTAGTGGGAATTAAACATCAAGTTTTCAGGGTTTTGGAGCTTATTTTGAGCTTTTCCTTCCTCTAGGTGCACCTCTATACTTTCTCAATCTTTTATTTTCCATTTCAGTTTCATTTTCTAGGTCATTTAGTTAGGTTTTACATGGTACTTTGCATGTTTCATTATCTCATCATTTGGTTTAATTACCTAAAAGGTGTTTGACCAAGGAAAACCCCCTTTTCCTAACAAATCAACAAGTTTTTCTCTCTCTACATGTGTGATTGTAGATATAGGTGTCTTGGAGCTTGAATATCCTTTGAAGATTAGGTTCAAGGTTGAAGAAAGTTGTCAAGTCATCACAAGGTTGTCATCTTCACAAAAGGTCACCTACGGGTTGAAAATCAAGGCTTTAGATCCAGAGACGAAGTGTGGAAGGAAGAGTAGAGATAGGAGGGAAGATTTAGGTCTTAACCTTTCAAAAAAGCTAAGTGGGAATTATATGCCACTTGTGGCATATGAGTCCCAATATAGCATATTTTCCAAATTTTAGTTGTTTCAAATCATACATTGTTAGATTCTAGTTTTGGCATAGAAACCCTAGTCTAGGACTAAATCACCCAGACTAGAATATGAGTCCCAGTGGGCATTAAATAGCAATTTTTTAGGGTTTTGGAGCTTATTCTAACCTCATCCTTCCTCCAAGTTCACCTTTGTACTTTCTCAGTCTTTTATTCTGCATTTTAGTTTCATTTCCTAGGTCATCTAGTTAGGTTTTGCATGGTACTTTTCATGATTCATTCATCTCTTGTCTTTCCAAGCCCTAGCTTGGTGGTGAACCCTCATTTAATCTCTAATCAAATCCTAGGATACCTTATTGCAAGATCTATTTTCTCCTTTCTACAATCAAATTGAGATCTCTAAGGTTTCCTTGCATGTAATAATAGCGAAATAGGACATTCTCCCTTGTGTTTCATCTCCTAAAAGGTGGAGCACCCTATTTCCATTGTTACAAAAGTTAAAACTAAAACCATTTATAAAGAAATTTAAACAAACTCTAATCCCCTAACTGATTACTTAAAGAAAACTTGGAAGATGATTCTTGAAATCAAAGATTTCAAAAGAATATTTATTTCTCTGGCATAACACTATGGATTCTAAGGAAGTTTGTTTTAGATGGCTTCTTCTATTATAAAAATTTCCTTATAAAATTAATTATACTAATATTGATATATGTAATGTGTGTAGAATTCCTGAAACTATCAATCATATCTTTTTTGAGTGTTTTTATGCTAATGAAATTTGGAGGTTGTTTTGCAATGATTAGAAAATTTTGGGAGATAATGGGAAAGTCAATTGGAAAGAAATACTAATGGGACATGCCAATAATTTGAATAAAGAGATATAATTATTTTGGTATTCTTTATCCACTAAGATTCTTTGGTGCATTTGGAAGGTGAGAAATGCAGAAAAATTCAATGGAATTCGAAGGACACTTACTGAGTCTTCAATAAAAGCTCATAATGTTTAATATTGTAATGTAGGTCACAGTCACTATGGAGATATCTAAGAATAAGTTCCTAAGGCTTTTGAAGGATGGTATTGTACTAGTAAACCAAAAGGAGATCAAATACAAACACACCTGGCAACACAACCAACCCAACCTGTCCATCTTCATGAAGGCACTAGAATCCTTCCAAAAAGTGTTTGATAGCAAAACTGAAGGAGGGGAAAAGAAGTAGGAAACTAAAGGGCCCAGGGTGCATACTAATGAGAATTATGAAATAGAGGAAGTATTTTCTAATGATGAGAGGATGGTTGTTGAAGTGCTAATGGGTTGGAAATACATTGAGTCCTACAGTGAGAGCATGAACTTTTGAAGGGACCACAAAAATCTTCTACATATCTCCTTTTGTGCTTTTGTTATAGCATATACTATGACAAATACTTGTAGTTGATAATGTAATCAAGTTGTATAGCAATACTTGTATCTATACAATGACAATATATAGCACAACTATATTGTAAAAAGATAGTGTATATCCAATGTGTATCTAGTATATATCCAATACTATTATTCCCTTTTCGAACACATGCCCCATTGGAGGTGGGGACCCTCTTTGTTTTTGTTTGCTTGCTTTTACATTTTTAGGTTCTACCTTTTTCCCTTAAGGGATAGGTCGTTGGAATTTTTCTCACTTCACCTTTGAGCTTTCACTAATTGCATTGGTACTTTAGGTGAGTATGTTTTGCAAAAAATGCCTTAGTGTTGGCTTTGAAATCTATTGACGTCAAAATTTGACGAGGTAATAGTGCCTTATGGGAAACTTAGTTTATGGGGGACCTTTTTGCGCTAAACTAAGTAACCTCCAGGTTTTTAGAGAAGCTGGCTTCTTCTATAATGGGGGCTTGGAAAGGGAAAAGGAAATAGATATAATAAAGTGAAGTCTAACCTAAGGCGATGCGCCAAGACTTAATGATAGGAATGATAAATCATAGACCTAAGGGCCTGAATGGTGTTGTAGTGTTCCAAAACATCAAAAACTTAAGATTATAGCATAGACAATCCATTCATTGACATAAAATAATATTTCATACATTCCTACTGCCAAGAAGATTCATTAGACATGGTCTAGGTTAGCAAACTTGTATTCAACATATATAGAAGTTCCTAAATGAAATGTCCAGACAATAAAAAGCACAATTTACAGTTTGATCAAATAGCATGGAAAATAAAAAGGCCAAACAATTGGCATAGTCTGAGAGTTTTTGCAATCAAATAAAGCAACAATAAAGGCATGGCGTCTTTATACTAAAACCAGTGTTTTCCTTCAAATTCTGAACCCTTTTCTCATAACAGAGAAAAGTATATATAGTAGGGAAAAACCCCCACTACTTTGGAGAGTAGAAATATAAAATATTTTGCAATCCCCTAGCAATGATGCAAGAATCAGAATATTCCCAAAGCCATTGCAACATAATTGATCTGGAAAAAAGCATTCGGTCACTCCAGGCACAGGTGCATCCTCTGCAAATGATGGCAGTGGTCCCGACAAGGCTCGATCAGACAAGTGTCACCCTCATGTGTGAATTATTATGAGACACAACAACCAATAGCATCATTCGGTTCATCTAGTCTATCACTCGAATATGAGATCTGTTATCTAGGCACATGGTAGCCTTTCGCTGCCCGTATGAGCCTATCTCCTTTGCCACTGAAGACTTGCATTAATGCTACACGTGTCAAAAGAGCAGAGCACCTCATCAATAATAAAGGGAATGATCACCAGCCAAGCGCAAAAGAGACGAATGGCAGCATTTCGCTGCCCACAGTTGTTACTTCATCTTTGCGCTGAAAGATTTGTGAATGGCACACACGTAGCAAGCGTATACCGCAGATAGCAACTATGGGGCCTGCCAAAATTTTTTGGGAATAAGGGCTTCATGGCACCCGAGCGGAGCCCGATGAGGCAGCAAGAAAGCATGATCAAAAGAATCTCGTAGCTGCAACATGTGGAAGCATATCAGAGCTTTCTGGGATGCGAAAGGAATGTTGAGACTCAGAGTTGCGAGGAGTAGACACATGGAGTGGGAGAGAAGAACCTAGATAAAAGGCTGAGTTGACCTTGTGATGCACAGACTGACACATATAGGAAAATACACCCTAAGGGAGCTACTTAAATATTTATTAATAGCTTTTGGTGACTATCAGGGGCGTTTCGACCAAGGAACAGAGAACCTAAAATTTATATGGTTTATACGCCAGAGTACCATTTCATTAGACAATGAAGTCAGAGATTGGAAGGAGCCACCTGCAAAGGCGACCATTCATCCTCAGATGGCCTCACCATGTTGCGCAAATTCTCCTGTGCTCCACTTAGATCAATAGTTTGTTTGTGAGGCAGCACATTGGGTAAACCAACCCCTGGTTCACAATGAAATAGTAGTTGTGCAAACGAATGAATTACTCCCTCAATGTCAGTTGCCATGGGAGGACGACTGAAATCCCTGAAAGCCTCCGGATGGTTTTCCTTCTCTTCTATCTTTTCCACAATCTGCTTGGTCGTGGCAATAGAGTCATCTTCAAGGAACATGGACAACAAACCTATCCTGCTTAACTCGGAGAAAATCCCCCATATGTTGTCCAATGTCTTGCTTAGAATAGTCATGGATGCTTTAGTGCATTGCAAGGTAGAGTGGCAATGGATGAACTTATTTGCCATTTGAGCAGCAACATCCCAATCGTCAATACCCGCTTTGGCAAGGTTTTCATCAGAGATCGAGTATAGCTCGGTGAGCAGATATTTCGCTTCCAGAACCTTCTCCAAGATGAGCCGTGGGAACTGCTCAATCGTCTCATGAGCCTCCTGGCTCAGCTTTGATGCCTTGGTGATGAATCAGAGGGTAGGTTGTAGTGTTAGGCAAAAGACTTTAATTTTTTCCCAGTGAGAGATGTAAAACTGCCTAACCAACAGAATGATGTCTGGCTGTGTAGGGGGAGATAGGAGAGAGCCTTTAAGAGAAGTAATCTTTGTGTCTCTTGAAATAATGGCCTTAGCCAATTCTTCCCTTTTCTTTTTCTCGGATGCTAGCTGTTCTACAGAGATTCTCATTTCTTTATTCCAATTCTCCTCGGCTCGGGAGTGATTTGCTAAGTGTGTGTCTAGAGAAGACTTTGTCTTTTGGAGTTCTTCTATTTGAGCCTTTAGGCCCTTAAATTCAACCTCTTTTTCTTGTATTTTTCACTCATATTGAGCCTGTTGGTACTCCAAAGCTTCATTCCTCTGTGCCATTCCTTGACTGTACTCAAGGCGATGTTGCTCCAACTCTTCATTCTTTAGTTGTAGATTCTATTTTTCCTCTTAATTCTTAGACTGTAGCTCTTTTGTCATGGTAGGGTCAGTAGCCTGAGTCTTCGCAAGTTCACCCTATAGTCTATTCCTCTCATCCTCTACTGCCAGCGCCCTTTCTGTCATATAGACAACATTTTCCTATATGGATTTCTCTTTTTTCTCCAAAAAACTAACCCTTTCTCTTGCTACTTTAAGCTACTCCTCCTTCTTCTTTAGCTGGCGGCCAGTTTTAAGGAAGTCGAAAGTAACTACCCATTGTGTTTCCTCCATGATTTCAACTTTATCCTGTAGTCGGGCCACCTTCATGTCAAACCCTACTGCATATATCTCATAATCTTCTTGGTGCATTTCCCCCTAAGGCTTGCTTACCCTCAGGTACATGGTTGCAAACTTTAATTCCTGTCGGGCCTCATCCTAAAGAGTCTATATTTTTAGCTCAGTAGAAGCGCTATCATCTTTTTCCCTACGCTTTCACATTCTACTTGCATGCGCCTCCTTTTCACAATCAATATGTGCCATAAATTCAACTGGAGACAAAACTAGTCCACCTGCGAAAGGAGCACCAAAAGGCAGGGCATAGAAATAGGTAACCCTCATAGGTGCAAGAATTTGTTTCTTCTAGAGAGTGACAGTTTGTGGGGAGAAGTGGGGCACATTCTAAAGTTTGGTTTGAGGCCCAACAGAAGGGCCAGTCATTTGTAATGACTGAATTGGTGAATCAGCTATAGGACTCATAGGCTGGGATGGTGGAGGAGTTGTCAATGTGGTGTCAGCCTGTTGCGATGGAAGAGGATCTGCAGTAATAGTGGAAGAGGAAGGGATACTCATAGGGGTTATGTTTTCCGAAAGTGAGGCAAGGAGTGTCTGAGTAGTAGCAGTGGGCCTAAGGGTCTACGGAGGAGTAAGAATGAGTGGAGTGTTTTGCAAAAATTGGGTGAAACCTCCTAAATATGTTGGATTAAAAGTGGAAGGCAGAGGGCCAGTACTCATGGTAGGGATTGTTGGTGAGGTAGGGGTAGATACCAAGGAATGAGAAGTAAGGGAAGAAGGAGAAAATTTTACCTGTTGACTGATTGATGGCAGCTCCAAAATCGTCAACGACTCCTCCTCAGCCTCAAGCTCCTGGCTAGCTACAAGCACTTTTCTTCTAGCGGGTTTTTGCAAACCTTCTCCAATAATGCTCTTTGTGCACTGCCACTTTGCAGGTGGGGTCTCCCAAGCTATGGAAGCTATTGTCATTTGCTGCAGTGATAACCTGGCTGGCTTAGTAGCCCAAGTGAGTGTATGCGAGTCCATTGATATATTAAAGCACACATTCGTGGCCACATAGGCGGGCTGCCCAGGGCCTTTCTCTTTCAGCACAAAGGAGGTAGATGTCACTGCTTCTTCTTCCTGCTCTTTGGACTCGTCCCCCGGGTCTCTGCTCTTATTAATACTAGAGTTCAGGTTGGGGTGGCCTTCATTCCACCATCTTTCAAATTCCTTGTCATCCTTTAGACTGTCATAAGAGGCATCCAATTTCCTTGTTTCTTGGCGATACTTCTAGAAAGCCTTTATTTTTTCAACAAGCCATTCCTCATCCTTCTTCAACTTATTGTACATGGTGTGCTCCATGTGGACATTATCTTGGGCCACCACCACAACAAAGTAGAACTTGTGCTATGGCCCTCTAGTATCTTGTGTAGGAATACGTGCCAATTCAACAAAATTTTCATCCTTGTCTGCCCGCAGGTTACGTCGTTCTCCCAGTAAGGTCGGGGAACATGTGTAACTCTCATATGTGGCTCTGGCAAGTTATTGAAAGGGTTGTATTCCCACTTATCATTTACCAACACGAACCCTAAATAAGCCAGTTTATCCTCCAATAACTGGTCTGATTGTTTCTTAATCAGAGTTACTAACTTGAAACTCTTCAGAAAAGAGAAGAATCCCTTCTTCTTGACACTTTTGCTACTACAAAAGGTAAAATAAATAATACACTTTTTGAAACATTTCCAGTGCGAGCACCCTATCTGTGACATAGGCTGGGAGTAGGAAAGGTTGACCAGTAAAGCCCTGCATCTGGATAATTATGAAATTTGTTCCTAAGATCCAGTCACAAGTGGGAGTGAAACTCTGCATATATTCGGTCTGCTCCTTATCGAGCCAAATTATGTCACCTTTTTTGATTAAATTATGCAAGACCAGAGTTATGAAATATTCTGAAAATTCATAATAATCATAAGTTGTAGAAAGAAAGGGCATCCACATGGACACTGGCTTCCTCTTTCCTCATTCGTCGAAAATTGATAATTGAAAATACCGGGCAAAGAAATCAGGGTTTTGATGCAGAAACATGTGAACCAACAAAGAAAGAAACCTAAACTTTTCCTCCGCTGGGTAATTCTTTATTTGCCATATCATTTCATCTACCATGAACTCAACAAAATCATACCAGAAGGTATCATGATGCTTGCGGAATTGGAATGTCAATCCCAGTTAAAAAGTTTTCACCATCTCATTGGAGTCTCAGTTGCACACAAAAGCTAGCATGGACATGGCATGCTACAAATCCTCATGTAACGCACCACACAGCAACAAAATAATTGGTAGTTTAGCGGCTGGGATGCCTTTCCTACTAGTCTCCTCCAACAAGAACTCTGAGTTCTTTTTCATCACCCTCTATGTTTTCTCTCCTTTGCCAAGGTAAAAAGACTCAATGTTCTCTATTCTTTTACTTGGGTCTGGGATGCATAGCATATGCTAGATGGCCTATGGGCTGATGTGAACCCTTAAGTTTCAGCCCTCGATGTAGTGGGTATCAAGGTTATAACGCTGGATGGCAGCGCCAACTATCTCCGGGCAGTAGTGCACTAGCGGGACCATGTAGTGTGGAAGACCACTGTACCAAATTTTCATTGTTGTAGATTTGTCCGCCTTTGGTGCCGTCAACCTTGCGTAGGCTGCTTCTCTTAAGGACTTAGGGTTTTTTGTGAGCTGTGGATCATAGATATTATCCCATTTCTCTTCAACCCTTTTCTTGTTTCTACAATCCTTGGGCCTTTTTAGCTCTTCTGTATACACCCTATTCGGCTTGCTTGGTATACCAGGCGTAGTATACGCCAAATCCTCATAGACATATACACCCTCTAACGACTGTATGGCTATAAACATCTCCTAGCTAATTTCCTCTTGCATTGGCTGAGATGAACTCTCTGACATTTCTCTTTGGATGAAGACCTCTGCAAGTTCTGGGATCTGCAATTTTCCTTGGCTCTAGATACGTTAAAAAAAAACTCTACACCTCTAGCTTTGGCGTTTGTGAAAAGACTTTGAATTATTAAGTCTTTTCATGCAATATTTTTTTAACTTTCCTCAAGGTGGTAGACGAAAGCATGCTTTTTGCATTTAATTCAGCATGTACCGTTAATTTTGTAATTCATGCAAAATAAACTACTTGCCATTTTGAGGCGGCAGGAGTTCATTATTGTGTTCAACAACCGTGTGATATACTGTGATTCCCTTGGAACTTGAGCCAACAATTTTCTTTCTAACCTTGCGTTAGTATGCACTGGTAATTAATATCCTGGTCAGAATGATTATGCCAAATCAAACGATCACAGCCTGAAAAGATATGAATATTGCCTTGGGCTTTGGGAAATGCTTGTGAGATGACACAATAGCCTACGGCCATGCGGCTTGATGTCGATGAGCGCCACCTTTTTAAAGCTAATTAATTAGCTCCTATTAATCTAACATGCATTGAACCATACCTCTGCAGATGCAACTGGCCTAAAAATGTGAGCAAACGTAGGCACGCCTTTCAAGTTGGCATCTAGCTATCATCACCTCGAAATGGATTAGCATGCATCTTATCATTTTTTCTATAAATAGGCCGGTAAGTAGTGAAGAAATCATACTTAGCATTTCAGTAGAGATAGGTTGTTAGTAGAGTTTTAAGCAAGTTTTCTCATAGGTTAGGTGATAGATAAATTTCAGTATTGACTGAAAAGCATAGGCATAGTGTCAGAATCATGTATACTCATGTTCGTCTAACCTCTTATAAGTCATAGACAACGTTTCTAGGGGAGGTTTCTACTAGGAGGTTGAAAAGGATGACCAAGAATAAGCATTCCTTGGTCTTGATAGCCATAAAATGGGTTCTCAGTAAGGACTGCATAGAATATGAGGACAAGTATCGGGTGAACATTGATATATGTTCCCACTTCATAGCATCTATGTTAGACATTAATGTCCCCAGGCCTCTCATCCTAAAGTTGGTCAAAGAAATGTTTCCCAAAAAGTATCTGAATGGCCTTGATGAAGTTGTTGTTCACGCCGCATATGGGGTAGGCCTGTTGTTAGCCAACAACCTCCATCGCTACATTAAGGAAGAAGTGGTAGTTGTATGGCTACTTTTTCTCAGTGGATTCTGCCTTCAGACATGCAAAGAGCATCAGTAGAGGATTGCCCAAGCTTTGCACTTCCTATTCCATAGCTACAACGTGATACCTTTCTATGATGTAGATTGGTTTATTGACTTCAGGAACCTAGTATTTCCCTCACCAATGGCAGTTGTGTCGAATGATGTTGCTTCTGCTGCCAAAGAACCTACTGGTGAGGAAGAGGTAGATGCTGCCATTGATTTGTCAATTGTTGCCTCTCATGCCCTTGGATGAAAAACCCTCTCTGCTCCCCCAAAAAAAAATGTCTCCCTGTTTTCTCTATTTTTTGTCGTTTCCTAGACCACCTGCCCAATAGTGTGTATATAAGCCTGAAAAAAGCTATCATTTCGCATATGTAAAAGAATAGTTTGAATAATTTTATACTTTTTTGGATTATGGCTTCCCCAGCCACTTGCAATGTAAATAATATATATATAAATAGATATATATCTTTTTAAAGAAAACCCATGCTCTTTCTTTCATTCTGCATTTCAGTTTTATGGGTTTTTTATAGCATATGTGTTATTTCTCTGCACATGGGTGCATTTTATGTAAGGTAATCTTTCTATTCCACCCTCCATAATAATGGGTTAATTCCACATAAACACAAACCAATTTCGAAAAAGACCGGCCAAAGAAAGGGAAATAAAATAAAAGCACTATTCACATATGTTCAAAAATAGAACTCAACACCTAATGGAACAGCTTAAGATGAATCCCATTAACTGAGATTCCTATGGGTTCCTATTCCATATTTTCTAACTCAAAAGCGTTATGTTCTTTGCACCAAATGATTTTAAAGAGACCCTCCCATAGGCTATCAAATTTACCATGCTGACCTAGCTTAGCAGCCCTTTATCATACTTCAGCAATAAGTCTCCGCAATTTAGACCTCGGTCGGAAGCCTTCTTGTCAAACCATCGCTTGACCACTTGTTGATGGTTTTTCATGGCTATTAGTAAATTTTCCCTTTTTTCTTGTACTTCTAACAATTCGGCAAGCTAAACTTCCATGGCACCATGTTGTTCTATCTCGAGGGATTTCGACAATTGGAGTGCCTGAATTTCCATAGATATAGGTAACAATGCCTCCTTCCCGTATACCAACTCATAAGGTGAAGTATTAAGGACTTGCTTAGGGGTTATGCAGTTTTCCAAGAGCGCTGCTCAAAGATTTTTATGCCATTCCCTCTAGTGTTCTAAACAAATTCTTTTAAGGAGTCGAACTAGGCTCTTGTTTGTTGACTCCACTAGGTTGTTTCCCTGTGGGTAATAATTTGATGTTGTCTTGAGGAATATGCCATTCATTAATGCAAAGTGACATACCTTTGTGCCTAGGAAAGCTCTGGCATTATCAGAAATGATAGTCTTCGGAGGACCGAACCTTATCACCAGCTCTTCGAGGAAATCTGCAATCTCTGTTTTTGTTGCATTCTTAAGTGTAACAACCTTCGTCCATCTTGTGAAGTAATCCGTGACAGTCAAAATCCACTTGTGTCCGACACTAGAAATTGGGTTAATCATTCTGATGAAGTCTAGGCCCCATTGTGCAAACAATTCATACGCCATTATGGGTTTGAGAGGCATTGCAGAATTCTTCCTTCTGTCAGTAAAGAACTAGCATTTTTTGCAAGATTTTACCAAATAGTGGGAGTCATTAAATAGCGTAGGCCAATAGTAACCAGCACGCATAATTTTAATGGCAGTGGTCTTAGCAGAGGAGTTTCCACCCGCAGCGCTATTGTGGAACGCGTCAAGGATCCTCTTTGCTTGCACTGAAGTAACGCATCGCAGGAGAACACCATTGAAATTCCTTTTGAAAATGACTCCCTCTACTAGTGTATATCCAAAATTTTGCAGCCGGTAATATCTCCTTTTTTGGGATGAGAGACTTTGCAGATACTTTCCGGTTTGCATGAACCTCATTCTATCAGTCAGCCAACAAACCTTTGATTCTGGTTCATTTATCAAGACAAGCTTCGGTTGCTCCCCTACGGCGGGTATCTCCTTGTTCTGCACCATGTATTCACACAGTCCTCTTCCTCTAATAGTTTTAGTAGGTTTGACCTCAATGTCATATTCAAGGATCTTGGTGATCCAATTAGCTCTTTTTTCTGTGATCTCCCCTTCCATGATATATTCGTGCTCATTGGAATGTGTGACATACAAAAACACCTTGTTGTAGGAAATTAGATGGCAGAATTTTTTAAGTCCCTTCACTATTGCAAAGGCCTGCCTTTCGACAAAATTATACTTCACCTCATATTCCTTCAGGGTTCGAGAGTAGAACGCCACTGGATGTTCTCCTTTTCCTTCATCATCCTTTTGGGTTAGGACAGTAGCGATACTAGACTTGATATTGAATGCATACATTATAAAATCCTTAGATTGATCTGGACTAACCAGTACCAAAGCTATGGAAATAGCTTCCTTGACCTTTTCAAAGGCTTTCCGAGCTTTAGTCGTCCACTTGAATGCTTGATCCTTCTTAAGCATCAGGGTGATCGGCTTAATTATCCCCGCAAAGTTGTAAATAAACTTGTTAACAAAATTTACTTTTCCTAGGAAGGACTGAACACCTTTCTTATTCACTGGAGGGGAAGTTCCTTAATAGCTTTCATCCGTTCGGGGTCAATTGAAATACCTTCCTTAGATACAACATGTCCTAATAGCTTGCCTTGCAGTACTCTGAATACACATTTCTTCAGATTTAGGGAAACTCTGAACTCCTGGCACTTTTGAAAAACTAATTCTAAGTGATCAAAATGATCATCCTTAGATTTAGAAAACACAGTAAGATCATCCAAGTAAATTAGAATAAACTTATTGATTAATTCGTTGAATGCGATGTCCATCGTCCGCAGGAATGTTGCCCCTGCATTGGATAAATCAAAAGGAATTTTACAATATGAAAATGTTCCCCACTTTGTGGTGAACGTAGTCTTCTGTTGATCTTCTTCCTTAACTCGGAT
This sequence comes from Sequoia sempervirens, assembly GCA_007258455.2. Taxonomy (NCBI): domain Eukaryota; kingdom Viridiplantae; phylum Streptophyta; class Pinopsida; order Cupressales; family Cupressaceae; genus Sequoia; species Sequoia sempervirens. Next base: position 56,397 of record VDFB02117810.1, on the reverse strand, counting down.
CTGATTGTAGCTTGAGAAACCATCCAACAGAGAAAACATTTCTGATCCTGCAACCATTTGTAGGATTGACTCCATTGAAGGCAGTGGATAATGGTCCTTTAGGGATGCTCTGTTTAGGTCTCGAAATTCCAAACATAAATAGATATCACCATTTTTCTTTCAGAATGGGACCAGATTCGATACTCAAGTACTATGCTTGATTGGGAAGACAATGTGCGACTCAATGAGATTAGTTAGCTCTTGCACCATTAGAGCTTCAATTTTAGGGTTTACTGGCCTCTATTTTTGTCAGACTGGTTTTTCACCTTCTGTTAGCTCGATAGTGTGCTAAATGATATCAGGATCATATCCCTCCAGGTCATTATAGGACCAGGCCACTACGCCATACTTTTCGTAGAAACTGATGAGCCTTCTTTATCATGGTGCGGGAAATTCTTCCTGACTCGAAGATTCTTTCCTTCGGAAAACCTAAGGCTCACATAATCACTTGTGTCTGCTACGAACTTCCGTTTATTATTTCGGGCATCATCACAATCGAAAATATTTTTGAGAGTAACCAATCCTTTCAGAAGCTTGTTAGATTTGAGCTGCATAATTTTTCCTTCATAAGCTTCGGCAATCTTTGGTTGAAGCTGATTGAAAAATTCTCCTGACTACTAGATGAACAAGGCAATGTGTTCATCACTTTCAAAAACTTGCCAACTCTGATCATTGTCAGGGATCCCTGGTCGGACTAGTACTCGTACTGAATGCTCATTATGTATAAGGTCAGAGACAAGATCAAACTGAGCACCAATCACGGCCATGTGATTTGCATTGCTATTTTGTTCTTGGGGAATAGTCTATATGTTGAAGGCTTCAAAACCCTCAACTAGGTCCCAGACTCGGTGTCGATCGGATCTCATGTGGACATTCTTTGCCACAGAAATTCCTCAGACTTGGTTGACTACTAGTTCAGAATCTTTGAACACCATTAATTGCTTAATGTCCATTCGTTTCACAAGGCTTAAGCCTTGGAATAATCTTTCATATTCAGCCTCATTGTTTGAGCAGGTGAAATAAAAACAGAAAGACCTTGACAATTTTTCATTTTGTGGGGATATTAAATATATCCCTGCTCCAACACCCACTTTACTTCTTGCTTCATCAAAGTACAACACCCATAGCTCATTTGCTTGGCTACTTTCAGACTCTTTGGCGACCTTCAAAAGCACTTGGTCTTCATCATAAATTACATAGGTGCCCAATCCTATGGTATGATAATTTCCAAAAGGATCATTGTCCATGTGTTCACTCAATAGAGCATCTTCTTTGTCATTCCAGTCTCCGCTCACCTTTTCTTCCTCCAATAATTCAATGCAATACATTTCTTGCTTGGTGATAGAGGTATGTGTGGCTTCAAAATTGATCAAGGCTTCATCCGCTACATGTTCAAAATGTAAAGACTCTGATTCTATCTTCATTTTTGCACCATGCTTGGTTCTGAGTATCATATGTGACCAATCCAAGGACAAGTATCCACCCACCTTTGAAGTAAATTCTTGGGATAGACAGAGACCAAACATAGGAGGAACATCTATGATCATGGTGTCTTGCAACACAGTGATACTAGGGCAAGCAAATAGAGTTAAAGGAAGTGCTCTGATGACACCTATGGTTTCAACTCTGTTCCCATCAAGCTGCATTACCCCCATTTTCATAGGTTCATAGCTGAGTCCTAAAGCTTCGGCAACCTGTTTAGCCATAACTGTGGTACTAGCGTCAAAATCAATCATAGCATTATGCAATAATTTCTTTCCTATAATGAGAGTCAAGAAGAAGGGTTGGGGTTTTAGCTTATCTCTAAGCTCGACAGGGGATTCCTTTGTATTGTTTGTAAAGACTTTAGCTGGGGATATTTGATTGACAACCTCTATACTGACAAACTATTCTGTTGGCACTGTATTGACCTCTTCTTGAAGCGCCTTCTGTAATAGCATCTTTTGCTCTGGGATAGCTAGAATGTCCCATAGAGATACATTAGCGGATGACTTCTTCAATTGTTCGACCACATTAAAAGGTGACAAGCTCGGAGGTTTCTGCTGCTTGACTCTTGGTGTAATAATTTCCTTCCATGGTTGGGATGGTAGCGGGATGATGGAAGTACCAGGAATTTGATCAGAAACACCTTTGAGTTGCGGGCTAGCTAGATACAAAACAACTGACTCACTGGTAAATCTCCTCTTTGAGCGAGTGTTATAATCAGATTGCACTTGCGGTGTTTTGGATATGAATGCATCATTAGAAAACATCGTTTCTTCTTCCTCCATCCAGGAGAAAAGTGTGTGATCAGGAGCAATAACAGATTCTTATTCTAAAGACATTCCTTGCATTTACGCGGTAAGAACTGCACTCTCCATTTGTGGTGAGGCATATATATAACCCCTATGATCTGTTGTCACGCCTTGGCTACGTTGCTCCGCCACCTTTTGTTTCAAGTTGCCACGCGGACAATTCTGGGGCATATGTGCATCGCTACAAGGGAAGCACCATAGATTGATATCATCAATAAGGTTGTTTTTCCCTATGGTTAATTCCCTACTTGAGATTGGTGACGCGCTCATCAGCAGAGTAAGCACCAACACCATTTGATTTGTAGTCAGAGCTGGTGGATTTGTGTGAGACATGCCCTGATACTGATTCTGTTGATAAGATGACCGTCCACCTTGATAGTTTTGATATGTAGGCTTCGAAGGTGTTGATTGGTTCTGTTTAAGAGTGGTTATATCATTTTCCATGGTTCGCAACATCTCTTTGAGGTCGCTCTTTCATCCTTGGAAAAATTTGATGTAGAGGCTATATTTTGTGGGGCGGCCACATATGTGTATATTGACTAGGCAGTTGTGGGCGCGCTAGTTGACACAACCTCTTGTGCGGGAATCAAGATTTTAGGAAATATCAACATGATAGGTCGAGGGGGCAACTTTCTGTAATCTATCAAATGATTCACAACCTTGACAGTGACAACATAAGCATTTGGTAGAGTAGCTCCTCCCAAAGACTTGATCATTATAGAAATTTTAGAATTGATGGACTTTAGATAAAATATGAATGCCAACTTTGAAGCCGGGCATATAGCTACAAGAATCCTCTACTAATTTCTGTGAAATCGGGCATTAAAGTCCGTCAAAGCCTCCTGGGGGGTTCATTTTATGACTGATAGTTGATAATACAGTGAAGAACGATCTCCGTCATTTGAGAACCTCTCATAGAATGGATCTCCGAGCTCGTCCTAGGTGCGAATAGTATTAGGTAACAGTGTTCAGTACCAATCCAGCGCCTTGCCTTTAAAAGACGTGGCGAGAAGCCTCAGAGCTACATTCTGAGTTGTAATCCCGTGTACCAAACATACGTCTGCCACATACTGCAAATGTTCTGTTGGTATTCTTGAGCCATCTCCGGTAAACTTGGGTATAGCTTTCATGGTTGAAACCAAGATAGTGCCCCAAATAGCAGGTGCTACTGGGGATACTGGGGGACTTCCGGTGTCCCATGCAATGTAATTTCTGTTGGTGGCTGGCAACATGGTGAGAGGAATGAGTGGCAAGAACAGAACGGTTACCAACTAATTGGGATCTACTAGAACTGTTCCTAGTGGAGGTACTAGTAAATTGGGGTTGCCTACGGTTTGGGATCTAGTTACAGGCCGATGGCTCATACACCCTTCTAAAACACAATTTGATTTAAGCTCAGTCCCACTGGGCGTGCTAGAAAAAGGAACAAACTATTGACGCCAAAATTTGATGAGGTAACAGTGTCTTATGGGAAACTCAGTTTATGGGGGACCTTTTGCGCTAAACTGAATAACCTCTAGGTTTTTAGAGAAGTCAGCTTCTTCTATAATGGGGGCTTGGAAAGGGAAAAGGAAACAAATATAATAAAGTGAAGTCTAACTTAAGGTGATGCATCAAGACTTAATGATAGGCATGATAAATCATAGATCTAAGGGCCTGAATGGTGTTGTAGTGTTCCAGAACACCAAAAACTTAAGATTATAACATAGACAATCCATTCATTGACATAAAATAATATTGCATACATTCCTACTGCCAAGAAGAGTCATTAGACATGGTCTAGGTCAGAAAACTTGCATTCAACATATATAGAAGTTCTTAAATGAAATGTTCAGACAATAAAAAACACAGTTTACAATTTGATCAAATAGCATGGAAAACAGAAAAGCCAAACAATTGGCACAGTCTAAGAGTTTTTGCAATCAAATGAAACAAAAATAAAGGCCTGGTGTCTTTATACTAAAACCAATGTTTTTCTTCAAATTTTGGAACCTTTTCTTATAACAGAGAAAAGTATATATAGTAGGCAAAAAACCTGCACCGCTTTGGAGAGCAGCAACAAAAAAGATTTTGCAATCCCCTAGCAATGATGGAAGAATCAAAATATTCCCAAAGCCATTGCAACAAAATCAATCTAGAACAAAGCATCCAATCACTCCAGGCATAGGTGCATCCTCTACAAATGATGGCGGTGGTCTGGCAAGGCTCGATCAGACAAGTGTCACCCTCCTATGCGAATGATTATGACATGCAACAACCAATAGCATCATTTGGTTCATCTAGTCTATCGCCCGAATATGAGATCCATTGGCTAGGCATGTGGTAGCCTTTTGCTGCCCATATGAACCCTTTTCTTTTGCCACTGCGGACTTGCGTTAACACTATATGTGTCGAATGGGCTGAGCACTTCATCAACAATGGAGGGAACGATCACCAGCTGGGCACAAAAGAGACACGTGGCACGGTTTCGCTACCCACGGTTGTTACTTCATCTCTGTGCTGAAAGATTTGCGAATGGTAGACACGTAGCAAGTGTATACCATAGATAGCAATCGTGGGGCCTGCCAAAACCTTTTTAGGAAAGAGGGCTTCATGGCACCTGAGCAGAGCCTGATGAGACAACAAGAAAGCATGATCAAAAGAATCTCGTAGCCGCAACACATGGAAGCATAGCGAAGCTTTCTAGGATGCGAAAGGAATGTTGAGACTTGGAGTTGCGAGGAGTAGACACGTGGAGTGAGAGAGCAGAACCTAGATAAAAGGCCAGGTTGATCTTGTGATGCACGGGCCAACGCATAGAGGAAAATACACCTGAAGGGAGCTAGTTAAATATTTATTAACAAAATCATTAAATCCCTTGAGGTCTCATTTGGATATCAAAATTGGTTAAGTTTTGATGAGATTCGAGAATTTTGCAAGGTCATAGTATCCCAGAGATTCTGCTTTGCGAAATACGGGGTGTTTGGATTACCCGATCTTTTATTTTCATTGAATACGATACCACTTGGAATCCTTGGGGTCTCCTCTTTATTGAATCCTTTCATTGGAAAAATCCCCAAAGGTCTTATTCGCTAAATCTGGCTTTGGGTGGATTCTCTGAAATCCTTGTTTTTGGAGAATCCTTGACCCTGTGGATTCCCCAAGCCCCACCAAAATGTCATGTCATGTCATTACTCCACTCTGCAGAAAGGCAAGTTGCCATTAATGTTAGTTTTTGGTGGGTTTATAATACGATTTGAGTCTTTTGGGTGCCATTGTGTTTTGATGCTTTGAGAGATTTCATGTTTAATGAGCTTTGAAGTACTTAGGTGGATTTGAGGCTAGGGTTTTGTGCATAGTGCATGTGGATTTTGTTGATCGACACCTAGGGTTGTTTGAGTGTGACTTGTGTGCTTCATTTCAACATCCAAATCACAAGGTAGGGATTTGCACCCCGTTTATTTGGTTTTGCTAATGATTTTAACATGGGTTTGAATGGATCATTTTTTTTTTAATTTCAATCCAAGCTACCTTTTGTGTTAAATGGAAAAATTATAAGTGTGAACTTGTTTCATTTTGATTTGTACATGGATTTCGGGTGGTTTATCATTTATGACTTGATTTCAATTCAATTTATTTTTCAAAGTGGTCATTATTGTGCTTATCATTTGCATTTGAACTATGAGGTCAAATTTAGGGCATCATCAATAAACTAGGGTTTAGCTTATCGATTTGGTGCATCTTGTTCGATTGGCATAAGTTAGGGAATCATTGAATCATGCTTGAAGCATCATTATTCGTTGATTTGACTGCCTTCATATTAATTTAAGTTTAGTTGGGTGTGTTGCTATTGAAACCCTAGGTTGCTCTATATTGAATGTGATTGGAATGGTTATGACCATTAATGTTCAATGCATTTGGATTTACCATTGGTTTGAATTTGTGATTGTGTTCAAGTGTTGAATTGTAATTGAATGATGAATGTGGAGTTATAATTGTTTGGATCTAGTCTTATCATTTAATCATTCTAAGTTGGAAACTTGTTGAATTTGTGTACTCAAGGAATTCCCAAATATTGGTTCTTCATGTAATTCATTGCCTTATGGAATTCCTGAGAGTAGTGTTTTCATGAAATCCACCGCTCCTTGAATTACTTGAATACTTGGTTTTCACGAAATCCACTTTTGCCTTGATTTCCCAATACTTCATATTTGTCATAGTGTTAAGTGACTTGATGCCATTTGAAGTTTGATTTATCAATTGTCCAATGCATTCGAGTCACAAGGAGGGATTGTATATTGATTGGTAATTATTTTGCTTATGTTTTGTCATGTTTCGCTAAATCTGTGTCCCTCAGGATTCTTCGAAGACTTCTTTTCATGGAATCCTTGAAGGTTAGAATTTCTCAAAAATCCATGAGGAGGCAAATTCTCAAAATTCTTAAAAACCCAAAACTAGCTAGAACTTTGTTGTAAGCATTTATAACTTGCTTTCTTGGGTTTTAATGATGGATTATGGGTTGTTCCATATTGCTTATGAGATATCATGACTAAACTAACAATGTAATAATGTAATAATTAACTTTGTTCTACATTTTGAGTGATTATGGTGTTTTATAACTAGATGTAGGCAAAGTCTAGCAAGGCTAAGACTTCTAAAGAAAAATCCACTGGACCAATCAAGGAGGACCCAACCACCAAAGCTGAAGGAATGAAGTATGATTTCAAAGGGAGACTTCCAGAGTCTAAGATAGCTTCTCATTGGGAGAAGGAAGGAGACACAAACATGGGACATGTGGATTATGAAGACTTCAATCAGAGGATGTATTGCAATGCTCCCACTCCATTGGCTAGAAGATTAGTGAAGACAGGATTGGCTCAAGCAGCTGGATTTCCTTCCTTAGTACAGTGTCTAGAGTTGATTGTAGAATGTGCTAAGCATTATGAATCAGATATAAAAGTGATAGTAGGCCTTCAAGGTAGAGTAATGGATAATTTAAGTGAGGAATGAATAGCAAAAACTTTCAACATTGCTACACATAAAAAGTTAGTGAAGGTCAACATGGAGTTCGAAAATAAGTTTTATGTTGATGACCCAAATGAAGCATTGGAGATAATAAATAATTCTTGGATTGATAAAACCAAATATCATTATTCTAAGCTACCCAAGAAATTACATAGAAGTGATTTCAAATTGGAATACAATGACATGATCACTCTTCATAGCAGAGTGGTAGGGTTAGAGAAGGCTTCAGTGTTTCAAGATTGGATGTTTTATGTAATAGCACAAATTGAGAAAGGGATCAACTATCATTGGGCAAGCATGATTAGTGATAATTTGGATAAACAATTAAGGGAATTACAAGGCTCAAGAACATTCACCATGACCTCCTATGTGGTATATATGCTTTCCAGACATTATAGGTACAATGGTTTGAGTTGTAAAGGTGCAATTGGTTAGGACAGGGTGTATGATATCTACCCTCAGCTCCATTTAAATACTTCAAATTATTGGAGGGTTAATGATGTCTTTACAATGTACATCACAAGAACTTTGCAGGAGGCTTTACATGTGACAATTTCAGCTGATGCCATGGATTTAATCAATAAGTATGGCTACGGGTTTATACAATTTCCAAAGTTCACATATATCATAATACATGGTAGCTCTAAGGTACCCTATAGCCTCCCAAGGTATCCAAATAATAAAGTTGTATTGTTAGAAGTAACAAGGTAGTTGGTGGCCTTTGATTCAGTTTTGAAAGCCATGCATAATACTGGAGTTGGTGCAAAATTCCCCTTGACAATCAATGGTTGGGAGGCCTATCCCACAATTCACAGTGCTCAACACTAGGAGGTAGAGATGGCTCATTTGCATCTAAATCTTCATTAAGGAAGAGATAATTTTGATCCTTATGGAGTAGCACAAAGGATGGCCAATAGAGAATACAGGCATACCGAAAATATAGAAGACTATTGGGCCAACTGCAGAGATGAGTTTGAGGTGATTAAGAGAAATTTCTCTAGGCTCTCCTTGAAGATGATAAGACTTTATAGGGTGGTGCAAGTACCAGACCAAATTGAGGATGAAGATGAGGTAATACAATACCATGATTACATGCAATATTAGAATAAGCCTCTTCCTTCTATAGATTGGGCTGAAGATGAAGTAGTGGAGTTGGATCAGATCAATGCCCCAGTAATCAAATATTGAAAGTAGTGGGAAAAGTATAAAATGTTAAAAATAGAAGTTGATGGAATCAAGCCTACATATGAGATGATGGGAGACTTGGAGTCTCAATCTTTAGAGGATAATTCTGAGAAAATGAAAGATGATTTCTATGTTTCCCAAAGAGAAGATTCTAAGGAAAAGCCACTTATCATCAAGAGGAGAACTAGAGGTCAATCCAAGGCCATGGCTAAGGGCAGTGAACCCAAGAGATAGCCAATTACTAAGAAGAGAAATCCCACAAAAGAAATCTCTCAGGAAACAATAGAAGTCCAACCTTCAAAGAGAAGAAAACTAGTTAGAGGAGGAAGTAAAGGTGCGCCTCCTTTAAAGAAATCAAGGGAAGATATAGATAGTGAAGGAAATGTGCAAGGTGTAGAGGGAGAAAATCAGAAAGAACCAATTGATATAGAAAGTTTTGGGGAAAAAATTCAAGTATATTCTAGAAAGAATTCTCCCATGACTAGGGTACCACTCCCAAAATGTGGAGAGTTAAGAGAAGGTGACAGAGGAATCAAAGAAAGAGGTAAATGAGTCACTATCTGGTAAAGGTGAAGCTACAAAAGAAGCTACCATAGAAAATACTCCTCCTCAATCTCCCCATCAACATATTCAATCTGATAGAGAGCAGGGTGAGATATTAGAAAATGTAGTTGAGGTTTCCAAAGAGCAAGAAGAAGAAGAGCTTGAGACTCCAAAGGATGGATTCCTTAGCATTCTTGGAGAACAATTGGAGAAGAATGCATTTGAAGCAAAAAATAAGGAAGAGAAAGAGCCTGAAAAGATAGAGGAGGTGCCTTTTGAATCACCAAAGAAAGAAGGAGCACAATAATCAGATAAAGAGGGTAAGAATGAGGAACAAAAACAATTAGAAAATGTTGAGATGGATAAGATAGAAGACCTTTGAGGAAAAAATAGTCCTCATATTGAGACTAATTTGGAAGAACCTACTACTCTTGATTGGCTGAAAGAGAGCCTAAAATCTAAGCCAGTGGTTACTGAGGAAATAATTCCATATTGGGACAGTTTTTTGGAAAGTTTAGGGAGAACCAAGAAGAGAGAGAAAGAAAAAGTAATCTCCAAAATCACAAGAGATGAATCTAATAACATAGTATTGCATGTTACTACTCCAACAATTGAAAAGAGTAAGGATGAGGCCAGCCCTGTAGATTACAAGGTGCAAATAATTAATTTGGGGTCATCTATAAAGAAGCAGGAGAAGGAAGATTTAAAAGATTCTGTAGATGCAATCCTGAAGAGATTGGAGAAGGAGACCCAATCAAAAGAGCAGCTACAAAAATAGGTAAATGAATTGCAAAAATGCATCCAACATTTGGTTAAACCTCTGCAAACTCAAGATAATGCAAGTACATCCACCCCAACTAATTTATTGTCCAAGGATGCTATTAATGCAGTAGAAAAGATGAAGACATTTGTGCAAACAACCCATCAATGGATTAATGAGGTTTATCAAAATGGTATTGTTTTAATTGAGGAAATTTTATATGTGTATGGAAAGACTTCTTCTCTTCTAGCAGATGTACAACAATTAGCAACTGAGTGTAAGGCCACAGATGATAAATCCATGACAAGATTGGTAAAAGTAATGGAAATCCCTAGAGAGATACTAGTGAAAGAAGATATTTTTATCTCTGAGGAAATAATAAACCTAGAGAATGGATTGAGGCTTTTAAGTTCAAAAGGGAAGTCATGGATAAGACATTAGAAAAGATCCCAAAAATATAAAATAAGTTGGAAGACATTCTAGGTTGTTGCATTTTATTCTTGGATATCATGATTGGAAGAAAAAAAATCAGTAAAGAATATTTGAAAATTGATCAGTTGAAGCAATGGTGGAGAGAAGTTTATGCCCAAGTTGAGGATGGAGCAATTACAAAAAATAATCTAGAAGATGTGGCCATACATATTACAATTTTACATAAATATCAAGAAATGAAAATTGACTAGGAAAAACCCTTGGATAAATATGAAGATGAATTCAAATCAATAAAATTGAGGTTAAGTTTTATCCCCATTCCTAGTCAGGCCGACCTCAACAAGGTGTTCCACAAGGTTCAAGAATTTTCTAGAAAGCACCAAATGGAGGAGGCCAACTAGGAGCAGTTACCTCGAGTTTTGTGCATACTTCATCATCCAGCTAGAGATTCAAGTCAGCCACACCTAGAGAATTATGTCAAGACCTTTTATTTAAAATTGATGTATTATTTGAGGACCTACTTTAAATGTTTTATTTCAAAATTAAATGGGCAATTAAAATTGTACAAGGTCGACCTGTTTTGGCCGACCAATATTGTATGCCCTAATTTAATTTTGTCTAGGCTAACATATGTGATGTAAACTCTATATATAGGAGGTCTTATCATTATAAATATTGATTTTGGAATTGTTGCAAAATTTTTGTGAAGTGAATATAAGAGAAGACATTGACTTGGTGCTCTTTTTTGTGTTGTTTCATCTATGTGCATGGTTCCTATGTTTCAACATTGCTTTAAGTCATTAAATTTCATATTTAGGTCAATCCTTTCATGTTGATGATAAAGTATTTGAGGTGTTTGAGGAATTTTTGGTCCATACTATTGGTGGCTTGTTGATCTTATAAGTTACTGTGTATAGTTAGCCTGGGCCTAATCTTATTGCAATAGTTCAATTGTGAGTATTTATGCATCTCATGTTGTTTTGGGTGAATGTTTGAATGCTTCACAATTTGAAAATCTTTCATACCATTGGAGATTGCACTACTTTTGTTATACCGTAGATCTTATCTTGGTTAAGTAGGAATTGGTTATTGAAGATTGGTCCACCTTGAATGTTGCATTGTTTTCATGATTGCACTTAGGATTTAGATTAGAAACTCTCTAAACCATTGTCTTTTGATATTTCTTTGAGATTACTGTTAGATTCAGATTGAAAAGCATCACTGAATTGTTACATTTGATGAAATAAGCATTTTTCAGACCATAAATTTGGAAAAAAAATTGTAGGGTTTCTATCATTTTTAGATCTTGAAAAACCCTCATTGTTGACTTGAGAGTTTCAACTTTTGTTTTACCATAAATGCCCCTTGTGATTACCAGCAAATCACATCATCATTGAGTTGTTTGTACATTGTTAACACCTAACATTAGATACCTTAGGGTTGTTTCTTGAGGCTTGTTGATAGAAATCACCTTTCAACAGAGATAGAGTACTTGTATTCTATCTATGTTGTTGCAGTGCTAAAAATACTATTAGCAAGTACATAGCTTATCTAGTATATATGTTGTCATAGCACTATATAACTGAACATATGGTTGTATCTTTTGAGTGTTTTTACTATTATTAATACAAATAAATAAATATTAAAATGTGCATATATTAAATTTACACAATTGTTTCTATTCAACGTCAACTTTCTTATTAACTATTTATCTAAATAGAAAAATAATTATACCATCTTGATATAGAATCCTTTATCTAGTGCATCATATTTTTTTATTTTTTTAATAAGTTTTATTATTTTTTCTTGACATGATAATCAACCTAATATTTTGTATTGATAACTTACTTTTAGTAAAAATAAAAAATAAAGTATAAATAATAATTAAACTCTTAAAATATATATTTTTTTAAAATTGTACTTATGGATCTACAAAAGGGTTTTTTTAGGGCTATTATTCTTTTCTATTAGAATTATTTATCTAAAATAAATAAATAAAAAGAGTTATTTATTCTCATCCAATAATGAGCCTCCATAAATCTTCCTCAATATTCTTAGTCGGTAAGGATTCTCCACTTCACTTAATTGATCTCAATCATCCTTTTGAGATTGAACCCTCAACATTCACATTTTCACCCAAAATCATTTCAATCAACCTTCATCCTTCATCCCTAAAAATGTACACAAATGATCAAGTTACAAGTACATGTTGATTTGAGCAACCTACATTTCAACATTATATAACACATTAGTGATTTTTTTAGTGGCTAATATTCACCAATTGGATAATAGTTGAAATTTGGTAATCTAAAGTTGACTAATAGTTCGAGCTATAACACGACTTAAATCACCACATTTTTACAAAATTTTATTAGTCTTATTTAAATCGCCAAAGAATTTACCTTATTAAAAAATTTAACTCAAAAATTTGCCACAATATTTGATACATGATTAGATTAGATTTGCCTAAATTTAATAAATTATAGTAGAAATCTATATTAATTTGCTAATAGTATATCATAATTATTAGTTGCTTTAGAACCATATTTTTAATCTTTTGTTTCTACCATTGATTTATAATATAACTTAATGGCCCTTGTTGTATTCCACAAGGTAAAATGTATCTGTGATCTATAATGCTCATGGGGCACACAATTTCGGGTTTCATCAACATTATAGATGTGGGTACATTTTACCTCACATAGTACAACGAGGGTCATTAGACCAATGATCCAAAAGCAATTTCGAGCCCCATGAGAATTACAAATCATGGGTAAATTTTACCTTGCAGAATACAATGAGGGCCATTATATTATATTCTAAGACAATGGAGGCAAGTAAATATTATAGTTTACCGCTTAAACCCATCAATCCACCCTCGGGCCCCTACTTTTCCATGAGAATTATTTTTAGATTGGACGGATTCACCATCATAATTATTACATTTTCCTATTATTTTTCAAGATTTGCCAAAATTTTCAACAAAATTTTAGTGAATGTAAAAAAATCGCCAACAAAATTAATATTTCTTTTTGAAAAAAGAAAGATTTGCCAATAGAAATTATTATTATTTTTTTAAAATGAAAGATTCACTAGGATTTTATATATTTTTTTGAGGGTGATTTCTTAAAGTTATCACTAGAACACATCTAAAATAGTCATAAAAGTTTAGTGCATTTTAGTTTCAGTTTGTATTGTCTTTTTATTTCCATTTTCTCTACCTCAGGTGTGAACCTTTTTTGGATTTTTGGGTTTCATTTTTTGATCTAGCTCAAGTTTTACAATTCAAATGGGTGGTCCACACTCGGTAACTCAATTGAACACTAATCCATCACTACAAGTTTGTTTCATTTACAACACAATGTATGAGTGATAAGATTGATCTTACTGAAATCGTCAACCATAGTAGTATCATATGTTGCTAAAAGAAATGTCAACAACAAACACCCAAAAGAACATACTTTTTTTTAGGAAGACAATTATTTACATAAAAAATAGCTTATCATATAAACATGTTAACCATAACATATTGCTACTATTTAAACCCTATTCTCTATTTTTATTCTTAATATGAGAGCTTTATTCCAATAATAAAAAATGAGACAAACAAGCAAAAGGTAATGAATAAAACGCCAAAATTGTGACTAAGATGTGGGTATCAAAGGGAAGATAAGAGGGATGCAAAAGATAAAATAGTGAATCACCAACCTTAAAAATTTAGCATCCTAAAGGTAACCTTAAGAGGAAAAATAAATAATTTGAATCAAAGGGACTTAGGAATGCATCACACTTAGTTGACAAGTACAAAGTACCTTCAAAAAAATAGTTATAAAGATTATATAATTTTAAAGATTTGCTTAACAAATGTTAAATATTTATCTAAATTTATACTAGATTGATAGTTATGATTGTCTTTTATATATTTAATATAGCTTTTTTTTATTAAGGGGTAAACACTTTTGACTCAAAGCTATGAACCAGGGAGGTCACAAATGAGGGACCTCATCACGAATATAACCACTCAACGAAGTTTGAACATTAATGACAAGAACAACAACACCACCTTTAAATCATCAAACCATGCCAATATTGGCCATTTAATGTAGCTGTCTAACTAATAAATTTGATTAAAATAGTAAGGATATAAATTTCCATGCACATAGTATGTTGCAGCTAAAAGAGTAAGGATATATATTTTCATGTAAATAATTGTTTATGTGGTGAAATGATGATTGATTCTTCTTGTGGAAATCTAGGTCATGTTGGCATTGGTGGTGTTGGTCGGGATAGCTCTGAGATGTTCAGTTTATCTTCTCTATTTATAAGGGTCTTCATTCTAATAATTTAATGGAGGCTCAGGCCATTTTATTGGCTGTGAAGCGGGGCAGTCAATTGGGATGGTGAAGGATCATATGTGAGTCTGACTCCCAGGTTGTGGTGAACTTGCTAAATAGGTAGAATTTAGCTGATGTGAGCTGGCAGTTGGCTTTGATTGTGGAACAAATTCTCACTCTTTGTGCTTCTCTAGATGATATTACCTTCACTCATATCCCTAGAGAATGAAATGGTGTTGTTGATTGTTTGGCTAAATGGGCTTATGATCATATTCATGATTGGAATTTGGTGGATCGTGGTCAACTTTCCCTAAATTTGTCTCAACAGTTGGATCACTTAGTTGATCTTGATAGGGCTGCTTAATGCCCTTGCTTTGTAACATTTTCTTGTTTTAATAAAAATTTTACCCATCCTTGATGTTTATTGATTGAGTCTTTCTAATAATTAATTGTAACAACATACCAACTATTTAAACTCTTCTAATTAATTATACTAATATTTTAATCATAAAAAATAATATTTTTTTATTCTATTATAACTTTTTTATTTAAATATTTATATTTCAATTAAATGCTTTTATATTCTTCTAAATTAACTCAATTAAATAATAAAATAAATAAATCATAAATCATCTATATAATTAAAATTTGAATAATAAATTTGCAAAACATAAGATTTAAGAGTATTTTCACTTCTTCATACAAAAAATGATTTCTTGAATTATAGAAAATAATTAAAATAAAAAAATCATTAAATAGAAGGCATAAAAACTTAGAATGCTTAAAACTAATAAGATATTTAATATTTAAATTTAATTAAGAACATTAAATATCTGAAATGTATTTAATTAACCTGATTTGTAACAAAGTTGAAATATTAATCAAAACATAGAATCCATGACCAGATATTACTTCCTACAGTGCCTTCAAAAACTATGCAAAATATATGCCTTCAAAGCTAAACACCCAAATGACAAAATGCAGATCTAAACTCCAGCAGGTTTTCCTCCTTTATTTTAGATTTGCCAAGCCAAATCATCCTTCGCCAAGCCAAATCATCCTTCCTCTCTGCACACATTATAATTTTCATTGAAAATAAATTAATTCAAATGTATTAGTCAAAACTTGTCTCACAAATAGGAGGTATTTTCTACAGAATGTCAAATTGTGATATTGTTATCAGGATTCAATCTTTTATGAGTCAAATTCATTAAAGAAACATCCATCAGAGTTTGAGATACTTACAAAGAGGCCGCAGCCTCCATTTCTGATTGCTCTGGTTATTAAAACTGAAGAGAATAAGCTCATTTCCATGATGGATTCCACCATCAGCTCTTTTGGCATCCAAATTGAGATGGATGTTGTTTGCAGGCCTAAGGCATTGGTACCCATGTCCAACATCTGCACTTTGGGTCCAGAGAAATGATTCATCCAACTTGTAGTGGTTGTAGTCTGCCAGGTATATCTGCTCAATGCCATTCACAAACAATCAGGACATAATCCACAAATTTCTAGATAGAGCTACGATAGTTCCTTTCTCAATTTGATTTTTAGCAAGTGAAGCTCACTGATCAAATAATAATCCACATTGTTATAGTATGTAGAGAAATTCTTCATCAGCTAAGGGATAAGTGATAGACACTCCCTGCCAAAGGCCAAGGGAGCCCTATAATCCCTAAATCACTCCTGTTTGCTGGTCAACCTTGCCAAAAGAGCACGATAGAAATAACATGCCAGACTCTCAGCCCTTCTCAATTGGGTGGGTTCGGTTCATATATGCCTGAAAATGCAGTCACAAGAAGATAAATGGTCTTACCTGTCCCCACTCTTGATTTCCATGTTTCAGAGCCTGCCTTGTAGCCTTATTCACCAATGCAAATGCTGGGAATCCAGCTTCATCCTTCACCTTAAGACCCCATGAATCCACTTTGATCCATTGCTGCCAGAAGAGATATTGGTGTAAAAAAGGAGTCGCGTTTAGGTAATCTTATAGTAGATTCCTTCAGAGGGTTTTAACACTACAAATGGAACTTACCTGGTAGGGATCATGAGGGCTTCCTACGGCAAGCACTGCAAGGTGGCCTTGGGCAGCCATGAAAAAGTCTGGATTGGCTTCGCAATAAATCTTAATCTCAGTACCCAAAGCTTTCTCCTCGCTATGTCGAGGGTATAATGAACGATGCTCATACGCTCCATGAGATGAGCTCACTTACCAAAATTCAAAAATAAACTAATTTAAAACCAATCCTCACAAAACAATTTTGGTTTGATTGATGAAGAATCACCAACATTCACTACTAACTATAAACCGCATTATTAATTTGTGGGACAAGGTCACCTTTATCAGAGACAGAAAATCAAGTTTAGTTAAATTGAAACATAGAACATTTAGAGAAAAAGAAATGATAAAACTCTCTTGGGGTTTGATGACCTCTCCTTGATAAAATGTAATCATGGACACATCACAAAGTACAGAGACTAAATGTATTAGTCAAAACTGCGACCCACAATCCCACAAGTATTAATTGTCATCAAATTGAAATAAAAAAGAACACTTGCCGATGTAGAGTATCAAGTAGTAGAAAAACAGACACCCAAATTGCATTCTGAGTTATTTAAATGGTCGTTTTCTAAAAAGAAACAAAAGACTTTGAATTTCTTACGAAGAGGCTGCATCTTCCATTTCTGATTGTTTTGATTATTCCAGTTGAAGAGAATGAGCTCATTTCCATGATGGATTCCGCCAGTTTCACCATTAGCTCCTTTGGCATCCAAATTGAGATGGATGTTGTTTACAGGCCTAAGGCATTGGTACCCATGTCCAACATCTGCACTCTGGGTCCAGAGAAATGATTCATCCAACTTGTAGTGGTTGTAGTCTGCCAGGTATATCTGTTCAATGCCATTCACAAACAATCAGGACACAATCCTCAAATTTCTAGATAGAGCTATGATAGTCCTGTTCTCAATTTGAATTTTAGCAGGTGAAGCGCACTAATCAATTATAATCCACAGTTTTTAGTGTGTAGAGAAATTCTTCAACAACAAAGGTATAAGGGATAGGCACTCGCTACCAAAAGCCAAGGGAGCCCAGTAACCCCTAAATTACTCCTGCCTGCGGGAGAAACTGACCAAAAAAGAACAACAGAAATAACATACCAGCTGTTTACTTTCAGCCAATCGGGTGATTACTAGCTAGATAGTCGACTCATATAAGCCTGAAAATGCAGTCACAAGAAGATAAATGGTCTTACTTGCTCCCATTCTTTATTTCCATGTTTTAGAGCTTGCTTTGTAGCCTTGTTCACCAATGCAAATGCTGGGAATCCGACTTCATCCTTCACCTTAAGACCCCACGAATCCACTTTGATCCATTGCTGCCAGAAGAAAGATTGATGTTAAAAAGTAGTCACATTTAGATAAACTAATAGTAAATTCCTTCAGAGGATATTAAGACTACATATGAAAGTTACCTGGTGAGGATCATGTGGGCTTCCTAGAGCAAGCACAGCAAGATGACCTTGGGCAGCCATGAAAAAGTCTGGATTGGCTTCACAATAAATCCTAATCGAGGTACCCCGAGGTTCCTCCTCACTAAGTTGAGGGTATATTGGACCATACCCAGACGCTCCATAAGATGGGCTCACTTATCACATATCAAAAATAATAAGTCAAAACCAATCTTTACAAAACAACTTGGTTTGATTGATGAAGAATCCCAAAAATATTTAACATTCACAACTAATTATATAAAACATTGTCAGTTTGTGGGATTAGGTCACCTTTTATCAAATTTATCAAGAACAGACAATCAAATTTAACTAAATGAAAACATAGAAAATTTAGAGAAAAGATAAAACCCTCTTTGGGGTTTTGTGGTTATCTCTCCCTGATCAGCCCACTTGATACAATGGAATCGTGGATAGGTCACAAATTACAGAGATCAAACAAGAGCAAAGATTGGTCAATATAAATGAACATATAACATTGGAAACATCAAATTTAAGAAGAACAGAGACAAAACCAATCTCGCTTCTGGAATAAGTTCTCTACTTTTGGACCAAGACCATTGGAAGCTCAAAACTCTAGTTATACATTACTTTATGAAGGAGGCTCAACCATGTTGATTTTGATGTCTTCATTAATAGACTTTACATAACGATCACATTAACAGAGGCTCAACCCATCTGGGTTTTGAAAAGAAGGATGTACATTATCAGACCATTTAATCGCAAAACTTAAAGGAGTCATCACATTTTTAAACAAATGAGACTCAATTAATCTGGGTTTGGGATAGTTATAAATTTCTCATAAATAGGCCATACTCATTCATAGTGACCTCAAAACTCTGTGGAAGCATAACACTAACAGGGGCTCAATCAACATCGATTTTTGAATAAGGTCTCCATTATCAGACCTCTGCAGTCTATGGAAACGTCACAATTATGAATCTAAGAGACTCAGTCAATCTGAATTTCCGGATAGAGTCTTCATGTTCAATCCTCTTAAAAAACATCCCATTCAAGTGACAGAAGTCAATTATTTTATATTAAAGCAGGCCGGAGAAGAATAATTTCATGGGAACTTACAGATGGGACTGATCTTCCATTTCTGATTTTCCTTTTTGTTCCATCTGAACAGAGCAACTTCTACCCCTTCGCGGAATCCATGATGATGTTTATCATCTTCAAACATGGCTTCCAGATTGAAGTGAATGTTGTTCACAGGCCTGATGCACTGATACCCCCTTCCCACATCAGCACTCTGGGTAAACAGAATGGCCTCATTCAAATCATCGAGATGATATGGACCCAAGATAACCTACACAGTCCAGCATAAAAGCAATTTCAATCCCATAATATTAAATCCTCTAATAATTCCTCAAAACAACATATTGAAACAGAAAGGTGTAAAAAATCATTACCCTTTCCCTCTCTGAACGTCTATGCCTTAGAGCCTGGCCTGTAGCCCTGTTTATCAAGGCAAATGCAGGAAATCCTGCTTCATCCTTGGCCCTCACACTCCATGAAGTGTCCATTATCCATTGCTACAGAATCAAAGCATCATACCGAATTAATCAGCCACATTGAAAATTACATACACACACTCACGACAACTCACAAATGCAGTAGCCACGATTAAGTACTGCAAAACTCGATCATCATGACCAATCAATAAGAATCCTGTTCAATATCCACGTGCACAGTTATCTAAGAATTTAAATGCTGAGTGAAAATGCTTCTGAAAAAACAGTCTGTTCATTTGCATCAATATTTTGGATGACTGATTTATTTTCTTCATCTAGATGATCTTTACTTGCATCTTACTGATAAAACAGACAGTTTTCTTTCTGAAACCTTTTCTTTTTTCCTCATTGTCATGAACTTTGAAAGACTCATATTCATAATCTTAAATGCTACTACAATCAACCTGATTTGGATCAGACTCATTAGCAGCTGTCATGACAACATGACCATTAAAGTTGGCCAGATAGTAATCAGGATTGGCTTCACAGTAGATCTTCACAGTATCCCCTTGTACAGAGACTGGAGGATAGGGAGCAATTCCATAAGGGGCTGGAGCTGGCTGTTGCTGATCATGGTGGTGGTGGTGGTGTCCAAACATTATGGTGATCCTGCAAATACCAAAACATAATACTTTCAGTCAGCTGACATACAAAACCTCACTCTGAACCCATGAAAGCAATGGATTTCAATATAAAACAGAAATTTCTATCCACACGAACAGTGAACTTTAAGCCGCCATCATAGAATGTTTTGTAATAAACTTGATAAAACACCCTCATCAATGAAGAGCCTTTTGAAATTGCATTTATAAATTAGATACCTGAAATGAGAACCCAAAAAACTATGTATTCAGTATCTGTAAGCAATCAGAAATAGGGATTTGCAGCTAATGATTTTAGACAACAGATGAGTTCTGTGCGTCAACTAGCGTAGGTGGGTTGGTTTATATAGAAAATCTAGAAAGAGATATATGGTAGTTTAGGTCCCTGGTCACGGTCATGTGTGGACTTGGCCAAGGTTTCAATGGAGATTAACACGACAATTTAACGCCCGTTTACACGTTTTTTGCCGGCTTAAAACGCTTGCAGATTTTTGACTTTGTAGTTTTAAAATATAATTTTCTATGTTTTTTCATGATATAGAATTTATTATTTTATTTAAATATTATGAAGTTCAATAGTCAAACGTAGATGGAAAAAAAAATAAAATTTATAAATATTTTGTCAGTTTATTCCTAATTCATCCCATTTCTTATCTTCTATATTAATTAAATAATATTCTTATTATTTATTTTATTTTTTCACATGTCTTATCTTTCATCACTTTTTCTTGTCCTCTCTTGATGTTTAATGATTTTTAGATAAATGTATTTAAAATATTTTTAATGTACAATTTTAATAAATTATTTAGACATTTTAAATATATAATTATATCAATAGTGTCAAAACTTTATGAAGATAAATTATTCCAAAATGATAATTTTTAAATATATGTATTTAAGATATTTTTTATCTATAATTTTAATACATTATTTATTCATCTTAAACATATAGTTATATAAATAGTCTCAAAATAATTTTATATTAAAAAAAATTAAAACAAATTTATTAATTTAAACTATTTGTATTGTAAAATTGAAATTGAAATTATTATTATTTCTTATTACTATTTATAATTACAAAGAATGATTAGTTAAAAAAATATTTTTATCAAGACTTATATGCGTGACTAAGAAAATTGACTGGAATAATAATAATAATCTTAAGAAATTTCTCAACAATTTTTTTGGCTTGCATAGCGACCGTCAAAATTAAAACGGCGATTTCGATAATGTTTAGGTATAAATAACCTCGTAATACGTAACGCCGTTCCAAGAGAAGAAGACATTTTCTCTGAAGATCTGTATAACCTTGCAGGCTGGGAATACAACCTACCTAAGTGCACCAAAAATATAATATTAAATATCAATAATAATAATAAATAAATAAAAACTTTTCTATGAGATAGGTATTATCCACATACTTCGATCAAGACGTCAATGATAGGGATTTTTTACATTGATTTTTGGTTAGTAAATCAAAGTTAAATTAGAAAACAATATGATCTACAACGTTGCTTAAGTTAAGACTTGATTTTATACTCAAAAGAGACTCCAATATAATATTATTTTCATTATACGTATAGAATTGATATTTGGTTAAAAAATAAAATAAATTATGTTGGGTTGTTAGGGTAGTTGGAGGGAGAAATGCTTCAAATAAAAAAAAAAAGTTAATTTTGGTTTTTTTTTTATTGAATAAAAGTAAATAGAATACAATAATAAGGCAATTTAAATGTTGTGGATGATTTTTTCTTATTCATTTGAAGATGATTTTTTAGTAAGGATGAACATATTAATAGTTGCATGTTTAATGTTGTGAAGATAGAAACTAATCTCATGATCAATTAAAAATAAAAATTATAAATCAATTATTTTATGTCTATTTAATTTTCATATTAGAAATAAGCTCACGACCAACATTACATACAATTGATATGAGGATTTTTTAGTCATATAAACAAATTTCAAGACACGTTTTTAGACATCTATTACAACCCAAAATTTTGGCTATTAAATATTTGCATTTATATGTGCTCAAAAATGAATTAGGATGAATAATTAATTAGGAAAATAATTGTATTGTCATTGGTCAAATAACATTAAGAGCATTGTTGTTAATTGATATTAGTAAGTATGTTAATATTTAATTGATGATAATCATTGTTGCTTTAATTTAGCAATAATAGTTGTTTTATGTATACCCAAAATTTCTTCCAATGCTTAAATTGTTATTGTATATTTGAATGATCTAAACAACTTTTATTATATGTGAATGTGATTAATGGTAATGATCGTGATAACATCATTATTACAATAATAATAAATACCAATATTATTGCAATCATGATCACTTTAATGGGTCGACTTGATAATGATTGAGTAATAAGATCAATGGTAATTGATATTAACTTAATTGTAGATATTAATACCTTATTGTGCATCAACTATAATCAATAGGTTGGGAATATGTTTGTCACTACTATTAGTATTGTGTTAACTAATGTGAGGACATTGGGTTCATTGATCATGGTATACCAATTGTGTCCCATCAATCAACCTTGTTATTGGTTACTAATATGTTGTAATTAATTGAGACTCTTCTTGTACTCTCAAGGGTAAGTGTTACTCTCTAGGAACATGTGACGAGTATTAAATGTTTGACTTGTTTAATGTGGTGAGATTATCAATATGAATTTGCATAGGTAAGCATGTCATTTAGTATGTTTTAGTTTTTCATACATGAGTAGGGTTCAATCGGTTGCTAGGCTTGTGAATAAAACATTTTAAAGCATTATCTCCTAAAATAACTCAAGGATTGTTGATGCAAATAAACTATCCTATATTTTAATTGGTGCCATCAATAGTGGTCAAAGGAGATTTTTTGTCAGGTAAATATTGTTTCTAAGCTAGTTTAAAAATTAATTATAATATTATATTTAGATATAGACTTCATGAGATAAGTATTAGATAGGGGCTTTATGTAAGTAACAATAGATGGAGTTAACATATGGTTAATGCTTAGACTTAAATGTCATCAATAAATTATACAAAAAGGGGAATGGTTAAAGATTTAATTATCCATCATGGATACTAAGAGGTGGTTGATCATCCAACTACAATAATGTGACAATAACACTTAAGAGTAGTAAATAGTGTGGGAGATTTGTCTTTCCAATTGAAGAAGGCTGACAAAAAGGATTTAGGATGGGATTTGGGATATGCACATGGCATAATTTCCAAATATTATAAGAGGAAATGTGTAGTGGAAACTTAGTCAAAAGGAACAAACCTTTTGGGGGAAGTCAAAAGTGGAGAACATATTGATCGCTAAGAAAGAGAGAGAATAGAGAACGAAGTTATAAGCAATCTCAAATCTAATACCTTCAGAAGGATGACAGTGGACAGTGGAAGAAGAGATTTTTTTCTTAGTTGAGCAATCTGAGTTAATCAATTTATATAGATTTGTGGGTAGGAATAAATAAGTTGTAATAATGTCTTAAAAATGGCTAGGTGCTACACAAGTGAGCTAGAGTGTTCATAATATTTAGCATATTTTTTTCAATAATACAATATGGTGAAATGATAATACTGGAATAGAATAATATATAAATTAAATATAATTTAAATAATTGAATGATAATATGATCATGTAAAGATAATAAAAAATTTGAGAATCATTCTTGGTTTCATTTGGTAGATGTAGTGCTCAACCATAATATCATTAGGCTTTCCTTTTATATAAACATTATTATTTTCCTAATTTCCAATTCAAAATGAAATAGGTAAAACCTTTGTAATTAATTCTATGAGGAGATAGTTATAAGTTATCATATCTACATAAATTTTAGTAAATTAGTGCCATGTAAAATAACACTTAGAATTTAGAAAAAGAATATAGAATAGAATAATAAGAAGAATGAGATAATCATAGAAGAGAGATCACAATGATATAACCTAAGAAAACCAATTAAGAAAAAACTCAACTTCCAAAGAACTAAACTAATATATTAGAAGCAACAACAATAATAGTTACAATCCACTCTCAACCTCAAAGCTTCACTTGAGATCATCACTCTCTATCTTGAAGGAATTTTGACACCGTCACTCCACATAAAATATAACTTAATATCTTCATCCCAAGCCCTCAATATATAGGCTAAGGAGATTCAATATACCACAAATGGTTTCATCAAACCATGTACAACAATAATGGGACTAAAATGGGCACCCAAGTCCTCATGGTCAAAATCCAATTACCCACTCCAAGAGTGTCACCTTCCAACAAAGAATGTACCTCCCATTTTGATTGGTTTGACCCTTATGACCATGGGGTCCAAGAGTGACTCCCAAGCACTCATCATGGTCTCTAAACTGTTATTCCAAAGCAATCCACCATGAGGCAACAATAACACTTACACACCTCTTACACATATAGTTAATCAAAGATGCTAGTATAAGTCTACTATATAATCCCCCAAATCAATCTTACAAACATTATGAGGCTATTGACATGTGGTAGAGAGTGTTAACTATAAAATCTACAAGATTCCACCCAACTAGACCAAGGACTTATAAGGTGTATAACACACCTAGTTCTCTAGTCCTATCAATATTTACAATATTAAATAATTAAACTTGAAACAACTTGAAAAATGGAACCCTAGGTCTTCTGTGTAAAACCTAGGATTCAAATTTTGTGTTGTGTGTGTTGTTTGTCTAATGTTTTAGTAAGATTGAGATCAAGAAGGCGTTTATATTAACTTTCAACCATGAAGGTGAGCTAATCAGACCTATATTTGCATCTTTTAGTGTCTTAGAAATGGATTAGAATTGATTTTCTTTGATTGGCCTAATTAGACTATGTGCCCTATTATAACAATTGTAAGATCCTAACAACTGATAGACTGAAACAAAGATTTGCAGGCAGATTTGGGAAGGGCAAGGTGTTGTGTACCTGTCCTAGAAATTTGGTATTAGTAAAAATAGGAGGACAGTGGCACCCAAGGGCATTTGAGTCCTTGTAGGGGTGTCTCATATCTATTTTCATAGTCCTCTAATGACAGATTTGAGCTCCTGATTCTCTCTTGCAAATTTTTTAGATCACTGTCACATAATTATGTAGGTGAGTTTTCATGAGTTGACAAGGTATAGGGCTTTGAATGCAACAATCAATGATTTTTCTCCAAATTTTTTTCAATATCCTTCAAACCTAAAACCACCCTTCAATGGCTTCCTTGAAGGAATAAATTCATGCACACCACTTTAAGGTCTTGGATCTTGTTGTAAGGCCTTTCTAATGTTCATTCAACTTGGTGTTTCAGGGATAAACACTCAATTTAGAGGGAAGATTCCTAATTGAACAATTCACTAAACCCTCTCAAAGACTTAATTATTAACCAAGGCTTTGTAATCTTGTGATGATGTTGGCATTGTATGTGCACTTAGGGATTCTATACGACCTATATTATTGAATATAGGTGGTTTACATGTATGCATAAAATAGGAAATGTTGAAAAAGAAATGCAAAGCATAAATTTGCAAAACAAAGTAAATAACTTAATCTCTCACTTATGCTACGAGTACTCTCAGCTTAGTGCTATAACTGGTTTACTTCTAAAACTTGAACTCTGTAATAAACTATACCACTAACTATTGACTCTTATTGACTCTTCACAACTCAACTAATTAATTACTTTGGAGCTTGACTCAAAGTAATGTTAAAAAATACATACAACCATGAATCTATTTGAAATGAATACAATATGAAACATCTACTCTAACAATGAAAATTGGAGTGGGTGGACAGTACCTTGAGTGGCCCTTGCTCAAATTGATATACCCACATGATAAACCAAATACAAGCTACTGAATCAACTAATCATGGCAGTAGATTGAAAACATATTTATTGCGTTAAAAACTAAATGCTCACAATATGACAAGAATCTCCAATAGATTTACCATTTAAAAATCCATATTCATTACTACAGTAAACTTTAACAATTATCTTGTTGAAGCATGAAAACTGAAAATACAATCTATCTGTAAATCTAACTAGATTCACTCCTTGACCATCGATCCATAGGTATAGGCGTGGGAGGAGATTTATTTGCATAAGGACTCAAAACTAAAATTAAAATATAAAACTAAATGCCAGTGTCCACTCTCCTCGAAAATAGGAGGTGAATGAGTCTTTTGCAACTAAATTGTAATTAAAAGAACAACAGAAAGGAAGTTGAAGTAGGAATCTCACTCAAACAGTTTTGACAAAGACATAGTCAAATTGTCATGTGAGCATAAAGGTATTGACCCCCTTTCCTATGTCATATTTATTCATTTCCTTGGTGACTCACAATCTGACCTTTTCAGCGATCACCTTCATTTATTTTGGAATTGTTGCACGTTTATCAATCTAGACTCTCCCTTGTTGTTCATGATCCTTTGGATGCGGGTTGAGTGCTCCAATTGCTATGGGTTACTAGCTACAAATAGTTAGTTTCATCTAACATATACACACCATTAATAACCATGAATCAAACACAGGTTCATATCAAATTTCATACACATTCACACATTTATCCATGCATTTATACTAAAATATTATATTCATATTTCCATTCACCAAGATCTAGTTTAGGTCGCATAAAGGATATAAAAAGATATATAAGTTCAGGAAAGTATATGAAATAAATAACTTGCAATGTCTGAAAGGTATAAACTAAACAAGAGAAAAATAGTTGTTAATTAGTCTCATCACTTGCTTGCTTGATTATTTGAATTGCTTGGAGACCTACAACAAGGGTTAGCCTCACAAATAATGATAGCATTAACACATACAAACTCACATAGGATTTGACATGATGCTTGGATCTTGAATTTATACCATAAAGCTCTGAAATTCTACTCTTGACTTGCTTGATAGTGCTCTTGATCATAAGTTTTCCAATAGTTTTCTAGATAGATTTCAAATGATGAAATAACTAGGTATTTATAGGCATATCTCTAATTTCTCAAAAATTAGATCTCGATAGCTGACATTTGCAACTTGAATTTCAAATGTTAAAATGTCAACATCAACATATTCAAATTTGGATCTCGACAGAATGGGGGAACTCAAATGCCCAAGGGCATCCCAATCCTGGCATTATTTTCTAGAATTTTAGGCATTGGGGATAAAACATTAAATAAATGCATTTTTCCAATGCTTGTATTTTCTCAAAAAATAGTAAAAATAGGCTTCAAAATGCATAATTTAGGAAATCAGGGACTTAATTAGACTTAATTTGGGAAATTGTCATGGGTGATAATTTGCAATGCTACATTTAGCCCCCATTTTAGTGAGAGTATGAACTTACATTCAAACTCACACTAAAATAGAAAATCTATGTCAAGAGGGGTTCGATTGTCCAAATGTTGAAGAGATAGGATGACTATGAATCTAGGTGAAGTGTACAAGCCCCCAGGATCCAAGATCCTATGATAAAACAATAAAGGGGCAAAGGAACACACATGTGAAGTGAAATGTAACAAGACAACATACACAAACGTACATGTTGAAAACACAAAGAAGAAACGATGAAAATGCATGACATAACATAACATATAGATGATAATAAAATGAACACAAAAATGATGTAAACAAAATACAAACATGAAGAAAACACACCAAGGACACACACAAAACACAAGGTTAGTACTAAAAGGATTCTAGTGGGTAAGGAAAAGAGACCTTAGTCTTAAATTATCTCAAATACCAAACGTCATCCATCAAATAAAGGAATGCGCCCATGATGAATAACAAGTTGTGTTATGCCAAATCACTCATGAGCCACTTGGATCTACTGGTTAGCAATCTGCATTATGCTAGGTTTCCATGTAATATGATGGGTTCCACAAGGATAGCCAAGTTGTGTTATGCTAGAAACTCATAAAAAATATAGCTCTACTGGCAAGCAAGTTGTGTTATGCTTGGCATCCATGTTAAGGAGTTCATGATTCACATAATAGCAAAGTCAGATATTTTCTAGATGAATCACAAACAGAAGCCACCATGGGCTAGTGAAGTTTTATATTCACTAGGTGAGCCCCCAAGACAAGGTAGCAACATGAGAAACATGCTAGGTCTAGTGAAATTTGCTATTCAATAGGTGAGAACCCATGTCAACCATACCAAGAGTTATACTCCCTGATAATTCTGATAAGGTGCTACAAAATGATCAAGATGACATGCTAACACATCACTAATTTCAATGCATGTGAACAAAGTGAAGCAAAAGTGTCAAACTTCACCTAAGGAGGTGCACAAACTCACCTAAGGAGGCACATAAACAACAAGATAAGGCCAGAACCTCAAGGGGCGTTGTAACAAAACTACCGCAAAAGGTGATTTACAAAAACAACAAAGGGGATTTTCTCAATATATGAAAGGTCACACCTTAGGGAACATAACACATGACATCACCACCAAGAGAGGAAAAATCATGGAAATAAAAAGTCACACCTTAGGGAATACTAGTCATAGCATTACCACCAAGGCAAACATCATACGCCAAGAAAGGTCACACCCTTAGGGGATATAAAGCCTAATATCACCACCAAAGAGACACTCACACAGATCAAGAAGACCACACTTTGATTAACAAGGTCACAATTCCTAGGAGATGTATGCTATCATCACTAAAAGCAAACCATTTCACATGCAAATAATAAACGAGCGACTATGTGCCCCCCTTAAAATGTTAGTATATTGGCTACACCAATGTTTTGAGGAGACACAAAGGGATTCCTTGCTAGAAGGAATGCACCTAACATAAGGCTACCTAACCCCTTACCCCCAAGTGTAGGGAAAAATGTGTCTAAAATGGATGATGATATGTTGCTCATTGCAAAATGAAATATGATTGCATAAAACCTAGTTTATACCCCCATGTATGGTAGTGAGTATTGTGTGATACTACAACTACCACATGGAAAGGAACAACAACTAATGTTATTGATTAAGTGAAGGTATTTTTGATGATTTTGTTATTTTTGAAGGAAATAGCCAATACCTTTTATTGTTTCTTGTGTGTTAGGATCTATGGGAACATGAATGCCTTGTTCTTTAACACCACATCCTTTCCATTATAGCCAAGTTGTTTTAAGAGTTCATAACCTCTTCCATAAATGGATATTTCTTTTGACGAGGGTGGTTTTCATAATCACTTTCATCATATGTGGATGTGTAATTTGTGTTTTCCTATTTTCTAAAATTTGTGGAATTGGATGATTTAGTGATAGGTTGTGTTGATACCATTGCAACTTCTTTTTCTTTTCCTGATTTTTATTTCATAATCTTGTATTCCCCATGATTGTAGGTGTAAATATAATGAACCCCAAACATCATCCAACAATTTTTTCACCAAAGAAAGACACTCATATTTGTCCTCAATTTGTAAAGGTTCCACTTTTATAGTTGGTGTCAATGTTCTTAGAGGATTCTTCATTCTTGTTTCAGTTTGTAAACATTTTTTAGATTTTAGATAAGCTTTTATCATGTAAACCTTCTTGTTGTAAGTGTATTTCATCAGATGATGAAGCATTGAAGGCACTCCTTCCATTTCATGAATCCATGGTCTACCCAAGAAATGACAAAAGATACTAAAATGCAATTTTTCTTGCAAACAAATACAGAACCAAATTCAAATGCTCGTCTCTTGGAAAAACAAATAAAACAATATTATTGTCACCATTTTTTCTCTAAAAAAACTCTCCATTTGACCATTACTAGATTCCTTGACCAAAATTAGATAATAATTCCTAATATGCATGTTGTCATAAAAATTGCTACCAATAATCAACTACCACCTGAACCTAGAGGTTACAAACCTCTTCATAAGAAACCTCATGCCCCATTTTTGGTTCTATAAAATAATAAAATATATCTAATATTTAATCCAGCAACCATTAATATTATTTGAATGTATAAATTACCATGGGCATGAGAAGTAAATATTAAATAAATTATTTTATGAAGTCTCACCTTAGTCCATGAAAAATATTAGAATGAGCATTTTATCCATGAAATTAAATTAATTAAAAATGGAACATGATAGGACCAAAATTAGAATATTTCTCAAATTGATTATCAACAATGCATAGAAGAGGGTCAAATACACACTTATAGAGCACAAAAGAGAAAATTGAGACACATCAAAATGGGGTGCCAACAAGTTTGACATGGAGAATAAATGAAGTTGGGGAATGAATGAAATATATCCTAAGATGGGGATATTTGACATACCAACATGAATAAAGGAAATGATAGAGTTTGGTGAAAGGCATACCAAGAAGGGAAACTTTGACAACATGCACACACATTTAGGAATTCAAACAACAAAACCCCACACTTATAAATGTTGGGAGAATAGAAAATTTCATACCCTATTTGGCCTTTTGGAAAAAAATTGAACCTCTGGATCATGTCAACAAGTTCATGAAATTTTGAATTCACCAAAATATTGCTAGTCTTTCATTTTTCACTATCCTATATGATGTTAGAGAAATGAGCTTCTTTTTAACCTATTGAGTGTTCAAGGAGTTCATGAACCTTGGAACTCCCTAACATCCTTTCTACCTTCTTATATTTTACCTTCCTTTATTTACATGTTAGAGCTTTTGACACATTTTGAACCATGCTGATGAGCTCTTGAGGATTTTTAACTCATGACAACTTCACTTCATTGCTTTTTTTTTCCATTAATGACACTTTTGCATCCTTTTGAACCTTTTCAAAGGTTCAAGTTCTTGAAGGCCCAAATTTTTTGAGACCAACAATTAGACAAATTTTCTTCTTCTCATCAGAACTCATGGAAACTTTGGAAATTGGTTAGAGGTTTAAGAGGTGCTTGAACCTCCGACAACTTGACTTCATGAAAACACAAGGCCCCCTTGGATAATTTTGAAACTCTTATAATTTGTGTGAATAATGGAAGAAAACGAGGAAGGAAACACAACACAAAGAGCATATTTTGATCATATGGGGCCCATAAAATATCTCTTAGATTAGATACAACTGATGGGAAACATAAGGCAAATGGCAAGAAAGGGGCAAGGAATCAACCTAATTTATAATTTTTGGGGCTTTTAAAGTTGGGCTCCAACTCCTCTAACATCCTACTCTATTTTAATTTATCATAAATTTGCGAGATTTGAGAACCTTAGTGATGTCCATTTTGAAGGTTTAGCGAACTTTAGAACTTGATGATAATTTTATTTTTCCTTGTTCGCATTATTTTCTCTAGGAATTTAGAAAGATTTTGGAGGTTCATTAGGAAGTTTCAAAACCTTGGAAATTATTGGCATTATTTTAGAAGCATTTTCTTGCATTATAAACACATTTATGAAA
This sequence comes from Sequoia sempervirens, assembly GCA_007258455.2. Lineage (NCBI taxonomy): Eukaryota > Viridiplantae > Streptophyta > Pinopsida > Cupressales > Cupressaceae > Sequoia > Sequoia sempervirens. The sequence continues at coordinate 24,794 of VDFB02117810.1, read as the reverse complement.
ATATGAAGGATTGTCTAACTTTGGAGGACCTAGAAAAAGACATGTCCATTAGTTAGGATAAATCTCACAATTCCACGTTGCTTTAATATTTTGGATTTTAATTTTAACCTTGTGGGATTTGGTTAGGGATCTATACTTTGGATGTTGTGAGTTAAAATTTCTTACAATCCTAGGAAACTTTGCAACATCTAAACTTTGATAATATGGTCACACATGGCCCCTTTTATAAAAATTCAAAAGAGGTCTAAAATTTTGAGGGTCAAGAAAACAAATTAAGAAAATTTTCACTTCTAAAAAGAAAGCTCACAATTTCAAAGATTACGATAAGAATCCTATTTGTGAGAATTTTTTGCAAAATTGGAGGAAAGGTTTAGTTATAGAAATAGATGAGTTGATGTCTAAATGTCTAGAGAAAATCTACAGCTTCACATTTTAATCTCCTCTACCCTATTAGCAACCTTACAAGAAAAGATTGTGAAAGTTTTATGAAGGCTTCAATATACGCATTGGAACAACTAACCTCTACTTCCTTATTGAAATCCTACATTACATGATTCACTCAAAAGACTAGCTTAAAACTTAGTTCATTTTCTAGAGTAGATTGCAGGTTGAGATATTTTAACTTCATTAACACATTTAAAAGGACATCGAGATCCTACAACTTAACTTAACAAGAAATATTAACACTTAAGTTTCCCATGGGAGACTTTGTAGGGAAATAATGGAGGTTCAGAGTCCACTTCATGAAGATAAATATCTAGATGTCTCTGGATTTTTCAAGACAACTTTAACAAAGGTTTTAACATTTTCACTAGCTACAAGAATATTTTATGGGTAAGGACTAAACATGGAGAGGTTTACACAACATGTGGGATGTCTAGTAATCAATTTAAAGTTTGTAAAATTATATTTTCAAGAATTTTGACTATCTTAACACCAAAGGGAAGGTTTGTGAGAAAGACAAGAACCTTAGGAGGTTAGGAAATCAAGTTTGGATATTCGGTAGTCCCTCATAATTCCACATTTTTGCAAATACTAAGAAGCATCAAAAATTTCAAAGGTGCACAAACCAAATCACCTACAAACAACTTGAATGTTGGAATACATGGTGTGAAGCCATCATTTAACTTTAAATCACATTCTCCATGACTAAGGAACAAGAGAAACGAGGAATAAAACAAACCAAAAGAAAAACAAAAAGGGGGGACCTACATTCTTCCGAAATAAAAATAAGGCATGTGTGTAAGGTACAACAAGGTCACTTTTAGAATCCACTTGAGGTCAATTCTACACATGTAGATTTAACATTTTATTTGTGGAAATGACCTTTTACCATAAAAATGATGCATGTACTTTTTATCACTTAAAATTTGTTTGCTTCCATGTTTGGAACCTATATGATGTTCATAAACATGTTTGGGGAATTGTTAAGCAAGGATTTTCTCCATATGTGAAGCCCTTATACTTGATTTAATGTTTAATGATTTGAACAAAAGGCATGCCAAGCATCATGCAATATTTCTAGAATATTGACGTCAAATAATTGCAAATGTGTCGATTCTTATGCCATAAGATTATTAATGGATGTTCCTTAACCTTAAAGCGAGATACTCATAACGAATAAAGGTTTGTCCTTTTATACATACCTCGATGTACAAATTTAAATATTTCATACTCAAGTTAGCTAGTAAAAACTAGTTGAACATGAGTCAATGTGGACCCCTACTTAAATTTGATTTTGAAATTTCTACGATCAAATATTCAATCTAAGGTTATGTTTTCCCAATCCCTAATAATAAAAAATACAAATATATGCAATATTCACCCTACTTTTTGCCACCCTTGGATTGTATAAAATTTTAAATTTTATTTAAAAAAGTTATAATATATACAACCTTTTTTAAAAATCAAACCTCAAACAAAAGCCAATACCTAACAACCATGACAAATTTTCTAGCTTAGCTACAATCAACGAGTAATACCCACTTGGAAAATACACACGTAATCCAACAAGCTTATATTCCAAGCTTTCTAGCTCCTATTTATCTTTTATTCATCTTCATTTTATTAAATTTTTAATTTAGGACAGTTTTTTTTTTTTTGTTTATTTTGTAGTTAGTTCTAAAATAAAAGCCAATATTATTTTAGTTTGATAATGTATCTTTCTTATGTCACCTTTCTTTTGAATATGTCTCTTGCTAAGGTATCTGCCATGTGGCTAGTCAAGAAACTAGTTAAGTTTATATACATAATTTGAAGGTCCATGACCTAATATTGTCCTCTTTTTGCTATTGTAAGAACTCAAAAATACCAATAACATAAATAAAACAAGCGCTCTGGGGAGCTGGAGTCCCTGCCTTGTGTAGGTGTGTTTTCTTGTTTGTTTCTAGGAAAAAACAGTGAGAGAGGCTTAAGAGCTTAAGATTACTGCAAGAGAGGCAAGCAGCTCTATTCACCAATTCATATATGAAAACAAAAGCACCTCCAAGTCAAACAGAATATTATCTTTTTGTTGCTTTGGGTTCTTGTTAGCTCTGTGCTGAGAGAATGAGTTGGAATGTTGCACACTATAATGACATTTTAGATAGATGTGTTTTAGGAATTGGCCAATACAGGATTGAAATTAGGTTAAAGGTGAAAATTTGAACAGAAGACAAAGGCTGGAAGCTAGCAACGACTTTTATAAATACTTGCACTAAAGATAAAAATGACCCTGCTGCTAGGAGAATGAGAGAGTAATATCTGCTTGAGTGTTGCGGTAGAAACCGATCAGTGAGACACCAAATTCTTCATGCTTTAGAGAAATTGCTATTGTTATTGATCAAGGCAAGAGGCAGAGGACAAAGAAAACTCAAAACAGAGTGCAATGATAAAACGAAGGAATTGAAAAGATATAATTTTATATATTTCATTCAAATCATATACTATTCAATATCAAAAGACAAATACAGTATTGCAGATCACAAGGAATGTTAACAGATTGTAAACCAAATATATGCTATTGCAGACAAATAGTTGCTTGCATAAAAATTATGCAAATGAGTGCAAAAGCATGGATAAGAATCAAGGTTACATCTTGGTTGTCAAGGACACAATTTTGTCAATTTTCTAAACAAATCCATTTTCCAAGGTCTGCTTGGCAAAGAAGTTCTTGTTTGCAAAAGATGATAAACCCTTTGATTCAAGGGCAACAGAGCATAAGCGAGGTTGACTACAGACGTGAAGAATTGGATTGAAATCTAGCCTCTCTAGTGGTGATAACATTGATCTCCTTTTGTCTTAGAAGCATCTCCATAGGTTGATCACATTGTCTTCAAGCATTTCTGAAACAAAACAGATTCTTTAGCAGGAATGAAGAAGAGAACATTTTCTAAAAGTGAAGTAATTATTTTGTGCAGAATAAGTACTTGTGTCAAGTTGCAAATTTCTTTTTAGCTGTGTGGAGGTGTGATAGCATTGTCTTGTTTGACAATTTCTATGATGCAGTTGTCCATGGCAAGTGTAAATGTTCCTTGTAATTGGAATTTGCATAGCATGAACATGACTGCGGACATGTCGTTCTTGTAATTTAGATAGGGTATTGCTGCAAGTTGAGGGAAGTTGTTTTCTAGCAATTGTTTATGTAGGTAGCAGTCCAGATCTCCGTTCGTTGTGTGGATTGTGCACTGAAGAAATTGCTTGTATTGAAATTTTGTTGTTGTTGCGCATGTTGCACATTGGACATCATTTTCTGCTGTGTCTGTTAGGAAAACTCTTTGTTCACATGCCATGCATACCGATTGGTATGGTGGGGCATGAACATTCTTTGGCTTCAGCGTACCAGTCACCTGGAATGGCAACACAGATTTCATTAGTAGGCGTAATGTGTTTGAGACACAATATAAGAACTAGAAATGTATCCATAAACCATAAGCCAGGCTATATGATTAAAAATATTCCATTATACAATCGAAAGCACACACAACAAGGTCTCTTTGAATAATCTGTGATCAGCAAAGTGAACCCATATATTGCATTAGAAAGAGTAGCATCAAATGCACTTTGATACAGTTTCAAGTTCTTGTGTATATTAACTAACCATTACAACAGCAGACTGGCAAGTGTGGCCTCAAGGACAAGCATAGCATACAAATCCCCTGATAAACAACAACATTCATGGAGACACTTGTGCTACGAATATACTTCTGCAATTTGGCAACTTCCCTTAACTTGGAGCACCTTCTTAACATTAAGAAACTGAGATTGTACTACTAAGATTGATGTCCTACAACAACCTTGACTAATGGTGAATACCTTTGTAGCATGGCAGCGCCCAAAACAAGCCAACCAAAAATTTCCATTGCCATGAGAAAATTAGTAAAAATGGAAAATATGTTTTCAATGAAGTGTAGGCACACATATGCATAAGGCATTCAAATATAGCATTAAATCAATGGCATTGAGGTTGTTGGTGCATAGAAATTTTTTTTAAATGGCTCCCATTCACCCACACAAGCAATACAAGAAGGAATTTATGATTTGTCACAATGAAGATAATACTGCAGCCAAAAGCAACACAAGGAAGAAAAGGAAATAAGGATGATAATGCTCAAAAAAATAGTTGTAGGATGTATAAAAAGTGTGTCAAAATAATGTGCAAGAAAAAGAGAGGGTATGAGAAGCATGAAAGAGCATGACAGTTAATGTGGTTCAGAGTTGCTTGATTGTCAATGAATTACAACATCTTGCTCAATCCAGGTACAATATTAGTCTAGGAAGTACTCTAGATTGTATTGTGTCTAGAATAATCTAAATCTTTTGAAGATAAGTGTACAATATTGTGTGGCTAGATACCTATGTGCTGGAAGAAACCAATTTTCCTAGGAAACCTTTCATACATAGGTCATTCAGCTCATCAATGAAGGTGGAGTGTGTAATTTGCATGAGTGTTGAGCCTATTTGTCCGCTGCAAACAATATTTTTGAACAATACTAGTGGCTTTTTTTCTGATGCCAATATCATTCGTAGTTTGGCATAGGGCCCTGTCTAGCTGCTGGGTACTATAATCTGTAAAATAGAGAATTGAGTCAGTTGTCATAGGCAGAAAAATGCATAATGAAAAAGATATAGGGTAGGGTTTGAGATTATTGCATAGCATCTTACAGTACCAAAGTCGTCTTGCGAGTCTCCATCTCTGATGTGCAGTTCAAGCTGCATCAGCATTTGATAATGAGCAGTAACAATCTAGCAGCAACTAATCCAATAGGATAGCTATCTTTTGATCTAATCAGTTCTGAGATGGTTGTGTCGGGTATTAGTCTACGTTCTCTATAGAATTTTCCAATGGTTTGCATGGTGGTTTTGTAAGTGAACTAGAGACAGTAATCAACATCTCCTCTGTCATATTTTGTTTTTTTTTTTAATCACAAAGTTTGTGATTCGAATACTTGTATCAGGTGATAGTTTTGGCAAGAATAAGTCAATTAGTCTATTGTTGATGTTTGTTGTTATTGTCATTTGGCCATAGCTATCGACCAAATCAAGATGAACAATTGGTGCTTTTTGTTGGGTTGCAGGGTTCTTGGTAGCACTAGGGCCATAGATCACCAAGACACATTTAATTTGTTATGCACATGTTGCATTGGTAGCATAGACAATGCATTGTATTGTTTCAGAAAATGCCTTAAGGAAATGTGCTATCATGGAATGCCATAATAAGAAAATGCATGTATGGAAGAATCTGTAGCATAGACAAGGCAGCAAACTGTTTCAGAAATTGCTTCAAAGGAATGTGGTACCATGGGGCTGGAATGCTAAATGGATTGTAATAGCATTGCATCACCATGGGGCCACATTTCTTTGAGACATATTTCCAAAGAGCTCGACACCTTCTTCATGTCTAACCACATTTTTGTCAGACATTTTTTGGAAAATTCAATTCCTTGTTTATACTATTGCTTACGATGCTTGTAAGACCACCATATATTGTTGAGGATTTTAGGTTTGTCAAATGGTCAAGCTGAAGACATTTAGAACAAAACTATCACAATTAAAGTCTGCCTTTTATAAATGATAATATTCAAAAACACAGTTCAAAATCCAAGACAAGCCTAAATAAGATGCATAATGAAAGCAAGTAGAAGACAAAGTAGTTCCTATCCTTTGTCGAAAATTTCAATAGTTATCTTCTAAATGCCTTCAGGTTGACCATTTGACAAATCTAAGACTCTTAACAGCATATGGTGATCTTAGAAACGTACCAAGCAATAGTTAATGTTTTCGATTCAACAAAGAGCAAATTTATTTGTGCATTGGGAACCGAGCGGGGGATTCAATGCAATGTTAATCCAAAGTTATGCTTTTCCCTTTATTTTGTAGGGAAGAAAATTACTAATTGGCCAGTGCCCAATTTCCTAGTGGTTTAATTATTTAGTAATAATTTTCAACATTGTATCCAATCATCAGGAGAGCGTGAAATATTAAGCTTCTATCCCTAATGTTTTGTCTATTTTTTGAAGAAGGGCACATGGACGAGATGGGTGTGTTGCTGTAGATTACTTTCACATGCATGGAATTCATGCCTATAAACTAAGGAATTATTTGTACATAGAAAGAGTATTACAAAGAAATATGAACAATGTGTTTGGTTTCATTATACTCAAATGCAATACAGATGGTCCCACATATATTGCTAGGAATTTCTATCTAGGCAGAGTATCTTGAAGTGTCAATCAAAGGGATACAAGCAGAATGCAACTATAGCAAATATGGTGTTGATATTTTAGAGGCAGTAGTCAATATATAGCCATACTATCAGTGCTAATCTCAAATGAAAAAGGTTCTTGATACATTACATTTTATCACACCTTTATTAAGATAGGTGCTTCACCTATTAACAATTTAATAGATATCAATGTAGAAATGCATAGAACCAAGATCTCACCTACATCTACCCTCACTTCCAAATGAATTGCCATCTCATCTACAGCAGTCAAAAACTATTGTGGGGTTTAGATATATGGTCAGATTGCAACTAAGTCTCAAAACACAGAATGCGAAATATATGGAAATCAAAATATGTGCAGACAACTACCAGATTGGCATTTCTTGCAATGATAATTTCAAGACTCTAAACTGCACGACTGTTGAATGAATGGACTGCATATCTGTTGCAATTTTTGTAAAGATTTTGATTGTACAAACTGCACATAGTATAGCTATGACGTCAAAATAACCTAGTGAAAGATGGATGGGCTTACTAGATGTGCAATGAATGGCTCTCAACATGACAAAGGGTAGATTGGTATTGATAAGGAAAGAAAGCCCTTGTTGAAGTGTAAAAATCCTTGTCCAAACTATTAAAACCTCTGTCAAGATGTTTTGATACTTTTAATGTCAAAACTCTATCAAGTAATGAATTCTCAAGCAATCAAAGTTGTACATGAATATGTTGAACTATCATAAGGGTGGGTTGAATAATGGACAATGATAGATGCATAGGAAATATTAATGTGATAATGGGAAAAAGATGTGGTGATGAAGAAATAAATATGGTGGACTTAGTACCAAGCTTGAAGAACAAAAGAGAAGAAAAGGACAAAATCTCAATTCAAACGTGACTATGATAGTTAAGTGCTTGCAACAGTCAAAGAAAATATAAGAGGTAGTTAACAAAGTTGGTGATGACAATGACAGGTATAAGAAGGAAGCCTTCAAAGGTCATCTTTGTATGACAGTCCCATAAAGTGAACACAAAAGGATAGTAGTCATCAAAGGACAGTGGATTAGGGGTAGTGTTATTGGGCTATGGTATATGATTCCTTGACAATTGAAAGGTAGACAAGGAGAGTCATAAGGAAGACATTAGAACTCTAATTGTAGCATACACAATACAATGAGTTAATGATGAGAATAGAATATTTTCACATACTTGTGGAAGACAATGAATGAAAATCCCTCAAAAGGGTAATAACATGAAGTGGCCATTGAAAAGGGATGTAAGACTGGAGAGTGATGTTGTGGTAAAGAGTAGAATGCATACATTTGTTAGAGGAGACAAAGCACACCTACAATCCACCACTCAATAAGTAGAAATTGTCATACTGACACCAAGATAGTCTTCAAGAGATAGACAATACAATAGAAATAGAAAATTATAGTTATGAAAACAGTGAATAGAAGATCCGTTATAACAGTATGTCAAGAGTTTTGTAATATGCTATGATAGTGAGGAGGGGTTTGCATTTGAGGATAGTGTTGAATAGGAGAAATCCTCTTCGTCGTTTTATGCATATGAGGCCTAGATATCAATAAAAGATAGTGGTGATAGCTCACCATCTAATATATTAGTGCTAGAAAACAATATAAGTGACGGTCCTAAGGATAGCTTTATAAGAATACAAGAGGTTTTGTTTTGGAAAAGCCTATGTGGGGACAATATATCATAAAACTGATCCATATGTGACATGATACTGTCAAAAGACAAAGTTCAGATTCAATGCAACCTGGGTCTGCTACAATGGTATAGATCAGATGCATGACAAAGTTCTCAAGAAGCAACCCATAGAGTTGATGGTTGCAGATTAAGGATCCACTAAATATCCCAAATAAGAAAATAGAAGGGAAAAGTCTTGAAGGTAGAAAAATATGCAAGTCTATAGTGCCAATATCTGTTATAACACAAAAAAAAAGACAATACAGCCTGTAAAGGGCAGTTTAAAGTCAAGACAAAGGCATGGCAGTGTTTCACTTGAAGCCTCAACACAATGCGGATTACAGAAGAGAAAAGAAACATGGAAAGAAAACTTTAAAGAGGTAAACAATAGTCTCCATGATACAAGAGTAGACCCATATAGTGATAGTACAATCCTATATAACAAAATACCAATTTTAAGAGATTAGTGGGACATGAGAGATCTTGTAAAAGTGTTACCATGTCATTATGGATTTCATCAAATTTGTATTGATAGATAGCCAAGAGAGGTTCATAGAGTTTGTTCATTTTGCAAGGGAATTTTTTTTGTGACAGCCTCAGAACTCACACAGGGACCTCATAAGGGTGCACTTGGCCTTTATATGATAAAGGTTTAATGAAACATGACAAAGAATTTCAAAAAAATATTGGGCTTTTACAGCTACCAGAATTTACAGAACAAACCCTTATACGAAAACTATAATTCCTACAACTCATAAAAATAAAAAATGTTGAAACTATGGCAAGCCACTTACCTCAAGAATCTGCACAAAATATCTCATGCACTTCAAGAAAATACGTAGCATTTGCAGGAAAAATATTATGTAACCCTAACAAGGCAAAATTCTCTGCACTTCAATTTATTCACAATAAATGAAAAGTAGATCTAAAAATACTGGGTCTGAGAATTGCAACTTGCTTACAACAAACGTTGGACAGGATGGTGGAGGCATGGAATGATCACCACACGACATTCATTTGAAACATTTTCCCAAACACTCCATTGTTTTGTCCATGCCACCACATTTTCCATACATCTCTACCAAAGCATTCTATCAAACATCTCAATGCCTTGCTCCCATGGGAAAAATCCTAAAACAAATGCTTTGGAAGAAGCTATGGAGACTTCAAATGGCATTGACAAAATAGTAAAATATCTGAGTAAATGCGTCAAAGAAATCTAGTCTCACGGCTTCAGTCGTTCCATGCCTTCCACCAATCTAAAATAAAACTAGCGTTGCAAAACAACCCTCAACAGCAAGAAACTACTGTAATACTTTACCTCAAATGCTCGTTGTGTCAGAGAAGAAGACTCAAACTCACTTCCAAACCCTACCTCCAAGTCCAAGCCCAGGCACATGAACACTAGACAGTCATTTCTGGCACTGGCAAGCGGGCTTTAGAGAGAGGTCTCGTCCGAACAACTCTTGAATGAACCAGAAACCATAGATGCCATGAAGAAAGACACGTAACAGGTAGAATGCCACCTAACGCGATGAAGAATGCAGCCACACGTCCATCTCGTCCATGTTCCCTTCTTCGAAAAACTAGACAAAACATTAGGGATAGAAGCTTAATATTTCGCCCTCTCCCGATGATTGGATACAATATTGAAAATTATTACTAAATAATTAAATCCCCCAGGAAATAAGGCACTGGCCAATAGACGTGAAGATAAAAACTAATTTCTTTCCCAACAAATTAAACTAAAAAACAAAACTTTGGATAAACGTTGCATATATCCGCGCTCGGTTCCAAGGAACAAAAATTGCCTTTTTGCTCAATCGATTACATTAGTCTCCTGCTATAAAGGCAGGGACTAATAATCTAATAAATAAGACATTCCAACTAACAACTTAATTAAATTGGAAGTGTTTCAATAGTTAAAGAAAATTTTAGATATATATGATTTATTAATAGAATATATTGATATTATTGTATAATATATAATAAAATATCATTTATTATCATTTATTAATTTTAGTTTAATTTGGGGGTGGTGGGCCTAGTTTGATTGGCTAAAGCATCCTGTTGCAAGCAAGAGGTCATGAGGTCGACTCTCCCCACCATCCTTGTGGTATCAGAGGGCGTGTTGCGCCAACGTCACAAGTCACGTGAAGAAAAAAGTTTAACAGACATACTGCAGTTTATAGGGGGACTGGCTACTAGAATAAATATATTAATTTCATTATCTTGTACTTAAAAATAAGTAAGTCATCAAAATTTAATTTCAAATGGAACATAAATTAATTTAATTCATTGCACATAAAGATTACATATTAATATATTATGCTATTAGAATAAAATACTAGTATAGATATCTTAAATACATTTATCTAAAGACATAGAGAGATATCTCTAGTTTTTGGTATTTTTTAGATAGATGTATGTAATATATACTTTATCTACAACTTTATTAATTTCATTATCTTGTACTTAAAAATAAGTCATCAAAATTTAATTTCAAATGGAACATAAATTAATTTAATTCATTGCACATAAAGATTACATATTAATATATTATGCTATTAGAATAAAATACTAGTATAGATATCTTAAATACATTTATCTAAAGACATAGAGAGATATCTCTAGTTTTTGGTATTTTTTAGATAGATGTATGTAATATATACTTTATCTACAACTTTATTAATTTCATTATCTTGTACTTAAAAATAAGTAAGTCATCAAAATTTAATTTCAAATGGAACATAAATTAATTTAATTCATTGCACATAAAGATTACATATTAATATATTATGCTATTAGAATAAAATACTAGTATAGATATCTTAAATACATTTATCTAAAGACATAGAGAGATATCTCTAGTTTTTGGTATTTTTTAGATAGATGTATGTAATATATACTTTATCTACAACTTTAATAAATTATTGACCGCATAGCTAAAGTACATAATCTTTTTTTATATTTTAAAAAAATTAAATGAAAACAAAACAAGTTATTTGTTTCATATACGTTTAGCTCTCTTTTAAATGAGGAATTTTTAAAATTTAAACTACTACAAATACACAGATAACCAAATAGATGAAAAAGTTGCCCATGTCCAATCTATGGAGTTTGAAGGCTTCCTTCTCTCCTATTGATTGTTTATTTTCAATCCATTTGAATTTTTTGATTCTCTAGAATTAGTGTTTCATGAGTCTTTTTTAAGACAAGCCGCCCACTTTGTAATTAATTATTTGCATATATAATATTTATGTTAAAATTACAAGGAAGAAAAGAAATAAAGCTATTTTATTTTACTTGAAACTAATTGATTTTTGGAGATTGTAACACACTTATAAAATCATTATAAAAAAAATTAAATTTAAAACTAGCTTGTAATGGTAATATAATAAACAAAAACAAACCTAATTTAACTATACTATCATTTTTCTTATGATAATCCTAAATATTTTTCCTATCTTTCTTTCTTTTTTTTTAATTCAAGGGGTAAACGCTTTTGACCGGAGCTATGAACCGATACAACCATTCAACAATACCACCCCAACGGGGTTTGAACCTTGGTGGCAAGAACAACAATGCCACCTATAAACCATCACACCATGCCAATACCAGCTTTTCCTATCTTTTTTTCACCACACTATATTTTTTTTATTTTTTCTTAATTTTGTGTTTACATGAAGAAAGGCAATGCACAAGGAGGAAAGCAATTTCTGATTTTATTACATTCCATATATTTATATTTATATTTATTGATAAATATTAAGTTTATTAAATAGTAATATTTTGACATGTAAATGGTTATCAAATTTAAATTAAAAGGTAAGAGTTTATGTTAACAGACTCATGTCATTACACTCCATCCCTTACTACTGCTATAGAATTCCTCTCAATGTAATAATATCTTTGACATCACATTGAATAGTTTGAGTTTGTATATTTTATGCAACTCTTTTATTTGAAAACATTAAACATGTTGCCAATGCCATATTAAGCCTTTCAAATTAAATATACACTTGATAATTTAAAAAAAAAGACATTAGCATACAACTTGTAATCCTAAATCAAATCCAAATTAGTTTTTTAACAAACAATATATATTCTCAACTTGTCATATTTAAAATCTTGATTTTTAATGAGCAATTCCTTTTTCTCCAAGTTTTGTATAGTTAATAAATCATATTTAATATAGATTTCAAATATGAAATTTATAAACTAACATACTAACACTGAATTTTCAAAATGGAATCCTTTCAATTCACACCCGACCCTTTCAACCAATAGAATTCATGTCCATGGATAATATAAGTTATAAAATTAGGAGGAAAAAAGGTCTATAAATTAAAATATAAATTCAATAAACCACAAGATTATTAGACCTAAACAATTTATTATATTGTTCTACTACATAATTTATCAAATTTTATCTCATTTTTAATTAAAATAGGTATTTTTTTATTTTCTCTGTTATTTTCATTTAACTACTATAACATTTTCTAACTATTGTTTGGTTTATCATGGTACTAATCATGTGGTTAAATTATTAGACATACAAGGTTTTGTTGATGCAAATTGGGTAGGTGAATTGGATAGTCAGAGGTCCACTAGTGGCTATGTATTTACTTTGTTTGGAGGAGCATTGAGTTGGATGAGTAAGAGACAATATACAATTGTGTTTTCCACCATTGAAGAAGATTACGTAGCTGATAAGCATTCCTCTAAGGAGGTGGTATGGTTGAAGAGACTTGGTAATAGTATTGATTTTGGTTGGAGGATAGTGAGGATTGGATGTGGCAATCAAAGTGATATTTGTTTGGCCAAAATTCCCATGTATCATGCCCATACTAAGCATGTTGATGTTCAATATCACTTTGTGTGATAAATGGTTGAGAATGGTAAGGTTTTGATTGAAAAGGTTGACACTATGGATAATGTTGTAGATTCTCTTACAAAGTCAATGACCATGGATAAGTTCTCTTGGTGTAGGAAGGCCATGGGTCTTGATCATTGTACTTGATTTTATTATTCATATCTCTTGGTTGCAATTACAATGTATAATGTCAAGTGGGAGAGTGTTAGGAAAGGTGACATGAACCTTTCATTCTCTTGGAAATTGTTCTAGGGGACATGAGAGAAAAACATATAATATGTATTTCTATGAAAAATGTAATTGTATTTCAAAGAGGTGAATATTTGTTGATGAGAGTACACAACATAATGGATAAATATCTCTTTTAGGTGTCCAATATTGGAAGATGAAAAATCATGCCATGGAGACCCAAGTGTGGGAGGTGATTGGTTGTCTGTTTGTGTTCCATTAGGGAGTTAAAGAGCACCAGGGAGTTACATTTCTTATTGGCTAAGGACTAGGAACCCATGTGAGAAGTCATGTGAAGGAAATTAATATTTTATTATGTCTATTGGCTGCCCATTATCCTAGGAATGGGTTTTTCAAGTGCTTTTTCCTCTTGTTTTAGGTTACCACTATATATATATTTCCCTCCTTAGTTCACTATAAACTAGAGCCATGGCATAGTCATTTTGTATGATTATTTTGTAAGAAACAAGGTGATGTAAATTTGATTTGAGAATAGCAGTGAAATGTATTATTGGTATATCTCTTCATTGAAGATTAAAATATACTTTCCCTCTTTCTCATGTGGATTTTTTTTAAAAAGGGCTTCTCCACATAAATCTAGTCTATCTTATGGTTTGCTGATTTTTACATTAGTCTTGAATGTGCAATTGCATAATATCATTTTGGTAATCTAATTTTTAGATTTGTAAACACATGACCTTAAGTTATTATTGTAACTTATCTTCACCTTATTTTCAATAATTCATGGAGGTGTGCCTTTGTAGATCATAATTGATAATTATAGGAGTGGGATGTTTATGATGGGAGATAGGTATTAGAGATTGGTAGATGAGGGTATGAGTAGGGTAATACAAAGGATGGGATTTTGGGATATAAGGGCCCAAAATAGAATTATGAGATGAAGGATATGTGATGATGGATGGTGGGACATAGGGACCCAAAATGGATTTAGAGGATGAAGGAGGGACATTGATAATGTTTTTAGGTTGGTATGATGGAGGAGGAAGGATGGCAGTAAATATTTTCAAGGAGTGATAGGAAGCACCTATTCTGGTTTTGGAAGAGGCTCACTTAGGTTGTATAAATTATGTACCAATTTTTTTGAATTGTGAGCCTTGAGATATGTAACCAAGGCCATATAATTGTGGACTCTCTTTGATATAGATGGGCTCAAATATACCTTGATTATGAAGGCCTAAGCCTTTACCTTGATAGTTTATGTTCTTAAGCACTTGGCTTATAGTAAGATGTTTATTATTTTGTAAGCAAGATGCAAGTTCATTATTAGGTGGAGGAGGATAGGTGGTGGATATGAATTATTCTTCTACTATGAGAGAATCACCATGGGTGAGTAAGAGTACCAAGAGGATAAGGTGATGGCATTTGGATGGTATGCATAGGAGGTGATAAAGGCTCATGAGAGGAGTTAAATGGGATGGTAGGATATTGATTTTTATGGGGAGATATTTTAGTATACTTTGGACAAGATATTGGCATATTTGGATTTGAGTTGGAGTTGTAATGGTAGAGGAGTATTCAATAGAATTATCAAATGGGGTGGACAAAAGGATGGAGGATTCATGGGGATCATGAGATTGGGGTTGGATAATTCTAGGAGTAGGAGATGGGGATTTAGATTGGATGACTTCAATGGGTTGGATGATTTCAATAGTTGTGATGGTGTTAGGAGGTGGACGAGGAATGATAGGTGTCTAGGATGGGAACTAGCCTTATCAATGACACATGTAGATGGTGTAGTGGGGCATGACATGACTTCATAATATTATGATGTGGATTTTGTGAATGTTCCTTTCCTAGAACTTGTCCTTGGTGGAATTATAGAGGGAGATATGTGGATGTTTTAAGATTAGATGGAGGATTAGGATTAGATGGATAATTGGAATTATGGATTGAAGGATCAAGAGTAGATGGAGGATTGGGATTATGGATTGAAGGATTGGGATTAGATGGAGGATTTGGATTATGGATTGAAAAATCAAGAGTAAATGGAGGATTGGGTTTATGGATTGAAGGATTAGGATTAGATGGAAGATTGGGATTAATGAACCTTGGAAATGTCCAATTTTTTGAAAATGGAGGTTATTATGTAGCTTAATAATTTGTAACACTATGAGATTGTAGATCTAATTAAGTGTTCTTTGTTACAAATTCTTTGTGGATGATTATCTGTTTAGATTCATTTTACCAATTTGTAGAAATAGACAGAAGATTGTAGAAGAATAAGACTAGAAGATAGAAGTGACACAACATATACCATGGAGAAACCCTTTTGGGAAAAAATTCCACCACCAAAATCAATAGTGCTCGTATTATTTAAGCTTAGAAAAAGATTACAATAATTCTATATCAATCAATCCTTGCTTGAGATGCTTCTTTAGCATCAACAATTCTTCTTCACAGCCTGCAATAAACTCTGATAAAACTCTCTTCAACTTGTTACAATTTATAGACAATAATGAGCCTTGTAAACTCCAAAGAGTTTACAATTACAAAGCACAAAGCAAGTAGAGTTCTTCCATGAAAAACAATGTCAAATCAAGTTCATCAATTTGGGCATCCAAAACTAAAGTCCTAACTCAACATTGAATACAAAGATATCTTTCAAGCTTCTCCTCAAAGTTGGCACCCAAGAATGGGCCCACTTAACTCAGCCTTATAAAATATCTTATCATGCAAAAGTGTTAAATCCAAAATGCCAACTTGGGTGCCCAAGGTGGGTCCAAGTCAATCTTCGTTAACTAAAACATATCTCTCCACCATTCATGCAAATATCATGCATGATTGATCATCCCCACTTAATTGATTGTATCACATGTTATCTTTCATGCAACTCATGTCATTATTCATGTATTTCAAGTCAACTTAAGTCAACTAGCATTCAACTAAAACTAACTACATGCAACTGAAGATAATTGAACCATAACTGAACTGAACTACTTTGAACTAAACTAAACTAAACTAAACTGAACTGATACTGAATTAAACTAAACTAAACTCCATGCATGTAAACATCAATTCCTAACTTCTAGGATCTTTTCATGCATTACTGAAGTGTTATCTTTCTCTGAATAGTTAACTTAACTCAAGGTGAGTTCCACCTTCCATGTGGGTGCCCCATGTGCTCCTATTTTTTAGGATCTCTTCTTGGGTGTCCCCACATGTTCCTCATTTAGAATTAATTACAAATGTCAATTTACATGTTCATTTCATTCAAATTTAATCTCTTTCTAATCCTAGTGTTGGGAAACACTTTCCAAGGACTTAGAAGATACATGAAATAATCTTTAGGATTGCAATTAAATGGCATCCTATTCCCAACACAATTTCCTTGCTTTAGTTTCATACTTTTTATCTTATTTCTGCTAAGTTTCAAAGAAATTTCCAAACCTTTTCATATATTTTAAGTACTTAAAAGAATTGAAGATGATATATTATATTGAAAAATGATTGTATGATATTTGAATGTTTAGGGAATTTAATTGAGTTTTATGATTAATTACAGTTGTCAATAATGAAAAATTCCTTTGGAATAAAAATAATCCCCGCAATCAAGGATTTGTCAACCTACAACAAAATGATTTTCAACTTGTATTAGAAGCATGTTGGTTCACCATAGTTAGAGGAGGTGATCAACTACAACATGTGCATTTTCCCTAAAGTTGATGCAGGTGATGGTCAAAGAATGTGATCATGATTATTCATGGATCACTCAATATTTTTACTTATTATTATTACTACTGAATTATGGAGGAAAGAATAGGAAATTATTTTCTATCTTTTTAGGGACATTTTCATTTATAAACATCTTAATCGATGTAGAGTCCTTATCATATTATTACACTCTTACTTCCTCTTGCTTTTCTTTACTATTGAACTGAGACCTAGTCCTCTTCCTATGTTTTTGGAAGAGTTGACTGTTGCTTTTAGTTTGTTTTAAATTTTGAAATAATAAGACTCTTATAGATCATGTATATATGTGTGATCTTGTGAGAAATTGAGCTAGCCATATTTTTAGATGATTTAGATTGAATATAAATCTTGTTATCAGATACTCTATTCTAAAGACTTTGTATGATCAAACTGCAATAAAGAGGAGTACACCAATTTTTTATGAATCTCTAAGTTAATATTTAAATAAATATATTATGAATTATAGCAAATCAACCAAGGGCCACTTGAGGTATTACAAAATACATGCTAGTTTGCAGTATTAGTTAATTTTTAAATTATTTTTTTGATTCACATTATGTTTAGTTGCTAAATAGAAAACAAAATGTTATTGAATCATGCTACAACATAGAGAGTCATTAAGTTACAATTTGCATAAGAATAGTTACCTGCATCAGTTATCATAGTTACTTACAATAATTAGTATTCACTTAATTGGTTTTCTATGTAGAAGTTATTTCAATTAAGCTTCCTTTAATTAGAATTGCTTTTGTTACTTTTTTATACTCAATCTATTAGGAAGGTTTAGGATTCTCATGTACACATATAGTACCAGCATCATCTCAATATTATGATTCCCTGGTTGACAACTTAATGAAGTACCTCTAGGAAAATGAATTGCTTAATTTAGGATATGTTGGTATGTTAAGTTGTATGTATGCTATCTACATCAATTGATTGGACATAGGGGAAGCTCTAAATTTTTAGCATTGTTGTTGGGGATGATTCTAAGTTAGAATTCCTAAATATTTTTTAATTCATTTATATTGATTTCATAAATTAGAAGTTCTCGATTACAACAATTAAAAGCTCAAGATACTATTGTATGTAGAGGTAGAGAGATGCTTTGGGAATATTTCTTCCCTCAAACCAAGAAGAATTTGAAGATACTAGTGCAAGTGAAGAACCAATTGAGGAAATCAATGATAGAGAAATACCCCACACTAGTAGCTACTCTAGACCTAGGGAGAACTCCCATACGGAATCATAACATCATGGAAGAAGAGGCGATGAAAAATATAGCATAGTTTGTTATATTTGAATTCCTAATCACAAATCAAGAACAAGCAACTGCCCTTAAGGATATACCTCCAAGTTGACCTTGTCCAATTTCTATGGGTTAATTACAGAAGACCCAAACACATTCCTATTCAAGTTTGATGTCATATGCAAAAGTTATGACCACACCATAGATACTTATAGACTAAAAATATTCCCAGTCACATTGAAAGATACTTCTTTGTGGTGATTCATGGGGCTAGGAAGAAATATAGTACTAAATTGGGAAATAATGGAAGATAAATTCTTGCAAAAGTACCAAGATTATTGTTGAGGAGAAAAAATGAAAAGAGATGAAATCTTCATAATGTCACAAAAGGAATAAGAATCACTTGAAGACTATGTAGAGAGGTTCCAATTTTTTTAAAAAAAGTCACATCAAAATAGGTTCTCCCTAGAGTCCCTAAAGCTGGTAATTCTGCAAGGGGTAAATGAAGATTGCATGGATGCATTAAACCTTATTGGAGCAGGGGATATTTCTCAATTACCTTCTAAGGAAATTTTCTAGGTGTGTATAAATTATTCAAATCATCTATGAAGAATACCAAGGGTACTAGAGCTTTCTCCTCAATCAAAACATCCACAAGTGTTTCTATGGTGGAAATCATCAACCTTTTTTCCAACATGAAGGAGGAAATAATAAACCATCTAGCAACTGAAATGGATACTCTATACATAAAAATAAATAAGAGGAGGAAAATTATTCTATCACTGAATATTATCCACACTATCACCTGAAAGAGTTCAACTATAAATGCAAAAATATTGCCAGTATTTTTGAGGAGAAGCAAGGGAAACCTGAATTTTGTACCCTAGAGGATGAGGAAGGCCAAGTGTTCTATAATTCTTAGTGCAAGCCATGGAAAAAAGAAAAGGTATGCCCCAAGATCCTTTGTATTATAATATGTCCTTTCATGGGGTCAATACAAACTTCTTTAACTAGAATAATCAACCTTGGAATAGCATGCAAAATCAACCATGGCCAATGGCCCAATCATTTAATTTGACTCCACAGTACTAGATGTGGCAACAACAATCATATCAAGCCCTAAACTATAATCCATAGTGGCATTCCTCTCAAAATCAATGACCACCACAATGGCATGGGAACCAATAGTGGTAGAATCAAAATATCATCTACCTATAACCACAACAATATTTACAACAACAACCATCTGTAATGCCCAATCTAACCATATATGTCCCAACACAACAAAGAGCACCACAATTGCCTACTCAACTTGCACCAAACCCTAACAATAAGCATGTTCAATAGGCTTACATTAATGAACCTATCCAATACCCAACCTATGGGGTGGAGGTTAGTGATGTGCACCTACATTTAGGAAGAATGCTTGTTGGGCCATCATCTCCTCATATTATAGAACTTAATGATGAGGAACCAACAATAGAAGGATATTTAGATACTTGAAGGGCACTCCAGATTTTGGTTTATGGTATCCTAGGGATATTTATTTCTCCTTGAGTGCATATATAGATGCAAATTGGGCAAGTTATACAAATTACAAAAGAAGTATAAGTGGTGGTACTTTCTTTCTTAGAAGCAGATTGGTTTCATGGTTGAGTAAAAATTAAGATCAGTATCATTATCTACTATAGAAGTAGGGTATATTACAACAAAATCATATTGTGCACACAGGTGTTGTGGATGAAGTAAACATTGAAGGATATTAGAGTATCACATGATGAACCTATTTCTATCTTGTGTGATGATACAAGTGCCATCAATATTTCAAAGAACCCAGTAATGCATTCAAGAACAACTATCTAGTATCACTTTTTAAGGGAGAAAGTTAGAAAGAATGAGGTGAAGCTAGAGCATGTACCTACAAAGGATCAAGTTGCAGACATCTTTACAAATGCTCTTCCAAAAGATACTTTTGAGTATCTCTAGTAGAAGTTAGGGGCTATTGCCCATCCTTGTTTCAACTAGATGCATAACTTACTACATCTTTCCAAGTGAGCATTTAAGATACATTCTTGGTCCTAGAATGGTGATGAAGGCTACCTCTTAGGGGGAGTAGGTAGTAATGTTCTGATTAGTGCACTACAAAAAATACAATAGAGATAAAGAGTAGTTTATTTTTGGTGTTGCAAGTGGTGTCAAAGTGATGTATGCAAATATCAGAAGGGGAGAGAGGAAAGAAAAATTCTATGCAGGTGATGTGTCAAAGGGAAAGATCTTTCCCTTTTTCATTGATGTCAAAGGGGAGAGTGAAGTCTGAAAAACATAGGGGGTGAGTAATTTTTGAAGAACTCCTCAAGATAGGGGGTAAGAATACAAAGAAGGAGAGAGTGAATTATAAGAGATGGCCTAGTAACGGGGAATGCTACTTGATGTAGAGTTACTTTTGTTGATGGTTTTTTAGAGCTAGTGTTTCCATTAATGACAAAGGGGGAGTTTCTTTCAAGTATTTTGTAGGTGTTGTCATTGATTCAATAGTTGATCATTGATGTCAACCTCCAGTATGGTTAGAAATATTGTTGCAATGTTGTCATTGATGTTAAGAGTGAGTGTGTTGCACTATGTTGTCGTTAGTGTTGTCACTGATGTCAACCTATAGTGTGGTGTTGAGCAGATATTGTAGATGGGGAGATTGGTTGGTGTTGTAGATATGTTGAAGAGATTTTTTTGGTATTGTTGATGTAGTTGGTTCACCTGGTTTCCAAGTGCTTCTGAGAAAATTTGAATAAAAGAGTGTACAATGTGACAGAGGTGTGTTCAGTGTTATGATCCGTATTTCTTCATGGTTAAAGATATGATTGTACATTTTGGATGTGATGATAAGAGGTTTTTAGAGATGTTATATATAGATTCTTAGGTTCTAGATCATTTGACAGTGGAGGATGTGTTTGATAGTATGTGCCTGTTTGTATAGAAGGTTGTTTGGGAGAAATGGAATCGGTCTACATTCCTATGCATTGTTGTTTATTGTCTTATGGATTTGGGAAAATTATTATATTGTTTGTATCTATATTCCCTTGGAGTTTTTATTGTTTATTTTCTCCACAAGTTGAGCTCTTATGTTGGAGTTCAATGGTAGTGTATCATGATGCGTAGAATGAAAGTATTCTTTGTCTCAGGTAATTGTGGAAATATTGCAAAATATTTTGATGATGTTGGAATATTCTAGGGTGTTGTGTGGATGTTGCAAAGTGTTTCTTTGTGGTCCACATCTTGTTTTAGGACTTGGAGAAGTGTGGATGTGGTCACTTGTTAGTGTTAGTGCAGGTTTGGCCAACCTGTGTGCTAGTACTAATTGTGGAGATTATCTATTGATTGTGGAAGCATGGTGAAGTGTGTTGGTGAAGATTTGGGTTCTAGTTAACCCTTGGTGTGGTCTACCTTCACTTCTTTCCACTACAAATTTTTTTGGTGTCGACCTATTTTGGTGTTGCACATTTGAGGTGCATATGTTTCACTAAGGCTAAACTAATTAAGATTGTTTAGGTCATGGATGGTATAAATGCAAGGTGAATTGTTGGAGATGTGTGTAAGGTGTACAAAAGATGTGAATGTGATCAAGTGTGGTGATTTGAGTGTGAGATTAATGCCTATGAATCCAGATGTAGTGAACATAAGGTGTCTACATTTTTAGTGTGCTTGAAGTTTCTAGAGGCAGTGAGCCAAATGTTGTGGATGGCATAGAGTTGCAGTGGTGGGTTTATCCTATTGATTTGAGATAGTGAATCTCTTTGGAACAATATTCTTCTATTCTTCTTTATTTTGAACAATGAGTCATTTTGGCAATAAGCCCTTCTTCTTTTTTGGCAGTGAGCCTGATTTTATTCAGTGTTGCTATTCATATATATGTGAGCTAATCCTCACCATGGTTTTCCCCTTCTTGGGTTTTCCACGTAAATCTGGTGTTCTTATGTGTTTGGATGTGTTTTCATTATTGTTTCATATGTTTACATTCTGCTAATGCATGATAAGGGTTTAAAGACTAACAAGGGTTTGAATGTTGATGAGGGATTGAATGTTTTTAATGTACAACTGATTCACCTCCCCCCTCTCAGTTTTTCGGTGCATATAACATTCCTCACACTTTTAGATATACGAATATGACTATCAACATCTTTCTCCTCATCATTTAGAGAATCTAAGACATTATTTTCCTAGATATTATGCAATCCTATTCTTAAGATAATTCTTGCTTTGAAATAGGTTATTGAAATCTTAGTGATTCTAGTTCTTCAACTGTTGTTTAAAATATTTTAGTTTTATGTTGAAAATGCATCTTTATCTGAAAATAGAAACCACCCTATCTAGATCGTTATGCTCTAACTATTTTTTTCAAAATAAAAGGGTAATTTTCTATGGAATCTATATTTTTGAATAATCAAATAAATATTATAATGATTATCTAGCTAGCTTCTATGACTACCTTTAAGTGAAATACAACATCCATGTTAAGGTATAGGGTAGAATCCAAGAGTTTATTGATCCTTGTATCAATATTTTATTTCCATCTTCTCCTCATGTATTAGCTAGACTAGCTATACTTATTTGATATCTCACAATTAGAGTCCCTAAGGAAAGAGATAAAATTCTAATTATCATCTAGGTTTTGGGATCCCCTCTTCTCAAGATGAATTCAATCCTAACAAACAAGTCGAAAACCATAATTAATTTTAAATCCTCATCCACTTCATGAATTCCTTAATTTGGGACCAACAAGTATCCTTTTTCTATCTAGATTGATTATAATAAACTTCAATGAGAGTGTTAAAATTAGAAAGGATTCTTCTTACTAGACAAGATAGCCAACAATATGTAGTGTAGAAATTTTGAAGTGAGATATCTTGATAGTTTTAGATAGTACCTAAACCTCCTAAATAGCCCCTTGTCTCCTTAGTTATTATTCCTAATTTTCTAAGAAAATAAAGAGAATCACGAGTATCATACATGTTGTCCAACTTTGTTTCTTGAAGTAAGACTATGTCTAGATTGTGTTTCTCCAAGAGTCTTCAAAGTAGTCAAAGGAAGTTTTATCCCCTAATTTTCCAAGATAGGGTGTTCATTAACCAATCTTATATCTCTTGGTTCCTACGAAGATATCTTCCAACCAATATTGATGTACTATTTCCACTTTGCTAGGGCTATTTCTTGTAAGGATACATATAGGTTATTCAACCTTCTTACCTTGTTACTTCCAAAATTTCTTTTTATTTTTGATAGAGAGATTTGTTTTTACTTCTTCCTCATAACTTGATCTTTGTAGAATCTCTTGATGTTTATTATCCTTATGTTGTTACATCTTAATAATAATTGATATTTGGGGGGCATGTTTACCCTTATTTCATTCCCTAAGCTTGAGATCTTTTGGGATTCCATTAGCTACCCTAGAATATTTTCTAGATCTCCTTTTAAAATTTAGTTCTCTATCATTCCTTCATTATTATTCCTTTTCTTGGTTTAAAAAAATAAGTTTCTTTAACTAATTTCTCACTTTCTTGGTTTATGTCTACTCCTTCCATACCCTTATTAGCCCCTCCTTTTGTGTCTTTGTTAATTATTATTTCCTTCTTCTTTAACTTCATAAAATTATCTAGATATTTATTCATCCTTTCTTCCTTCTTATCCTTCTATATCATTGGGGATTCTCATCCTCTTCATGTGAAATGGAAAATATTATAGTGTAGATCTTGGGTCCATTTAAAATAGCTCTCTTTTCGAGTGGTGATTTCTAGAAGGATGAAGTGAGGTCTATTTCAAAAGCGGTCCTATAATACATATAGATATATTTAACATGGTATGGTCTTGATAAATTAGTGATCACCACCAAATATTTAGTGATAATATTGAAGACATAAGAGGGCCAAAATTCTTGGGGGAAAGCATACATGTGGATCCCCACATGCTATTGTGGAGATTTCCTTCAAAGAGTTGAAGCTTACATGTTAATGTAAACTTAGTGTTTGTGATTTCACTATTTTTCTTTGCCTAATTTATTGATTTCTTCTTAGTTGAAATTATTTTTGAAAAATAAAAAATGAAGTCAATCAATCATTATTCATCAGAGTTTATTAGTGAAGATCTTCATTTGCAACACTAGTTTAATTCATAGATTGGTTGCATATAGTTACAAGACCAAATAAAAAACACAAAAATACTCATTTAGATTAATTTTGGCTTCTTTGCATAGATTAATTAATTTGTTTCAGCATTCCAAAAATACCAGAACCAAAAAAATATAGTTATGATTCTTTTGAGATTAGATATCA
>VDFB02117809.1:0-17238 GCA_007258455.2 Sequoia sempervirens | reverse complement strand
CCCCTATACAGCCCCAACACTTTTTCAAGATCTTACAAACGCAGGTATTGAAGATATCTGCTAGTTGGAGGCTTCATTACTTGGATTGTTGTGAGCATCTTCTTTCCTTTCTTCTCCTTATCTTTATCATTTCTATTTCGCTTTATTTCAATTCTATTACATTCTACTACTTTATCGCATTCTATCAGTAATTTGTTTGCTAGTAGCCACTTAAGTATTTTCTGTGACATTCTCGCTTTTTGGTCTGTACGAGACACCAATGCGCCTCTAAGATGCTAGCACGCCTCACTGTCATCTGTATCCCGTGTTGCCATCCTTTGGCTGATAGCTTGTCAGTTTGTCCAAAGAATCTTTGTGACCCGCTCTTTCGGATTCTGAAACTCTCATTGTTGTTCCTGAGGTAGTTTAGGGCAGTTCGCCCCGTGAGGGTCTCTAAATGAAGAGAACTCATGAGTAACGAATCCCCCTTCTCTACAGCAGTGATGTGACATGCAAGTGAAACAAAGGACTTTTCCAGACTAACAATTTTTAAGTGACGACAGCTGCCCGGTTTGTGCTCAAAATGAGTTTGGAACAACTTACTATTTTTAGCAATATGCTATTTTTAGTAAGTACTATTTTTGGCAGTGCTATTTTTTTAGCAGGAGTTTGACAATTCAGTGCAGTTGCTATTTTTGGCAGGTCAGTTTATCCAGCTTGGTCTCCGACATTTGAGGTGATTATTTTGGCAAGTTTCATATTTGATGAAAATAACATTTTAAGTGAAATTATCTCCTAGGCAAAGTGGACTTCATAAGGGAAAAATATTATAATGCTTATTTATACCTTGGTGGACACCTAGGAGAAGAAATAAGTGTTTTTATTTAAAATATTTCACTTTAGCCCTTGGACGCCTAACCTTGGAGGAGAGATATTTGTGGAATATAAGGTTTGGGTTTTTTAAATTAAAATTACTTAAGTCTACCTTGGACGCCTTTGGGAGATATACTTGCATTTTTAATAAAGTAATATCACTCAAGGGGGACGACTTGGAGAAGGTGGTTAAATAAAAATGCAAATGAGAAAAGTGAATTTGAATCTTATTTTGGGCACCCTAATTGGAGGGAAAAGGTGGATTTGAAAGTTGAGAAGAAAAGTTATAAATATCAGACTTGGCCTTCATTTGAGCATCCATTGTTGCTCATTATACTGTTATGCTGCTGAAATGATTTTAGAGCTGGCTTTTAGGAATTCATACCTCCTAGTTCCTTCAACCTGGGTTCCGTGCTTGAAAGATAGCACCTAGCTGAGTTTCAGAGACTGCTTCTCATTCAGAGAGTGCAGATAGAGTTTCATAGTTGAAGTTTTGAAGATTTTGTTGTCTACAGGTTGTTGGTTTAGCTATGGCTGAAGCTTATTTTCATTTGTAGTTCATCGCATGATTTTTATTTGATTTTGGGTACTTGCTATATCCATTCCTACGCCCTAGGCGTCCCATCTTGCAAAGTTTGAGAATTTTTAATGAAGTTTCTGATTTTATGTTGCTGGTCGCCCCTCTTGAAAGCTGAGTCATGCCTGTCAATGCCACTAGAATTTGTGCAATAAATATTAGCTGGAATTGGGTGCAGTTTCTTGGTCTTGTCTTGGTCACCATCTCTCCTAGAGTCATTGGCACTTGATTTCATGAAAATCCATTGAGTACTGAGTGAGTTATGAACAGTTTAGTGAGTTTTTCTAGTTGCTGGTGTGTGTTTTCAGTTTGCTGGTCTGTTATATCAGATTTGTTAGGAGTTGGAGTTTTGGCTTGATTTTCATGTTTGAGAGTCTTTTGGAGTTGGAGAGACATTTTATATCATTTACAGCACTTGGACTTCTATAATACTTGGCTCTTGCAAGATTCTATTTAATATTGTAATGCTTATTCAGTAGTACTGATCAACTCTATATTTTTGCAAAACTTCTATTGTATTCCCACTTTTAGTGGAAGAAAGCTAGCCTCACCGCCTTGTTTACTTTTTGTTTAAGCATTATCATTCTCGCCTTTGGTAGAAGAGACAGGCCTCGCCGTCTTTATTTTTTGTACTGCCCGTTGAATGAGCGGAAGGGGTCAGCAAGCCGCCCATTACTTTACTTTCATGTACTTGCATTCTTCATCATGTTGATCGATTCAGCCATCAATCTACTCCTGCTGAATAAGTGGTCGAGTTGCATAATCTACATTCCCAGCATTGTACCTTCATTCCAGTTGAGACTAATGATCCCTGGCACCATGTGATATCACCTCTCCCACCTTGGGCTTGAGTGAACACTCTTGGCGAGGGTTACTTTCATCAGCTGATTTGTTTATGCTAACACAAACAGGTGCCATTGTTGAAGTGTTGTTTGTGAAAAAATTGAAAAAATTATAAGGGGGTCATTTCAATCTAAATTCAGGTTCTTTGAAAAAAATGAAGAGTTGGGCAATATTCATTATCTAGATAGAAAACGACAAGGCAGCGATATAAGAAGGCATCAGCATTCAAAAACTCTACAACCACCTATTTACAAATATCGTGGGTCTCTACAGCTTGCGCAGGTATTATATGTGGTATGTGTTTACTTTGCAAAGATTATCATATTGGCAGACGTGGTAGTTGATATGTAGCGCAACTCTTTTAAGGAATATCAGGTCATATGCAATGCTTATATATTACTGCCGCCAACATTCTTGAAGAAATCGTGGATTAACAAAAATTATGATTGAGAGCCTATGTGGATAGTTCGAATAGTCAATATACAGATAAGAGTCATAAGACAAAACGGCAAATAAGGATGAAGAGTAAAATATTTTTAAAGGGCTCAATAACTTGGAAGGAAGCTAGCAATTGGATATGTGGCATAAAAATAATTCATTGTTTCAACCTGCGGTGTCATTTATAGAAGATTCACAAGAAGACAAAGCATGTAAGACAAATCGCTACTTCACCTTTTGGTCAAGCTATACGAGTATTGGAGAGATGCAAAAGTTTGAAGCTTGCCGTAAATGTGAGGTAATTAAATATGCATGAATTCTACCACTAGGATTTCATTGCATGGTCAAACCGTGGTCTACATCAGAAATTTAAGTTAGCAGGAGAATTAATAAGCTACAGCGGCAAAATACATGAGCCAATACATCTCTATAAGGGTGTCACGTCCATTATGGCATCAATATGAATGGTAAATGGCCAGCGTTGAAATTTGGAAAGAGGCTATAAGTTTATATGTCACCATTTTACCAAGTCAGAATTATTTTGTATTCAATGTAATAGAGATATTAATACATTACTACAATCATTGAAACATATATAAATACAGTTTGTTATTGGCAATAATTGGTGTTTTCAAATATTCTATGTATGAAATGTGTTAATATTTTGAACTAGAGAGAATACTCTTGAGGAGTTGAATCGCGGCATTTCCTTTGAATTATTGTTTGGCATAAGAGTATTAGTAAATCTGGGTTAACTAAATCAGAACAACCACATATCCAGTAGCGAAATCATTCCAAACCAAACCTTGCAAACCATTTGACACCATGCTTGCATTATCAAACTGAGGAAGAAATTGATAAAATATCGTCCAAAGGGGTACAAGATATTATAGTGGTATCAGAGCTTGGATCTTGCCCACCTGAGGGTATAAATCAATTTGCTTCAGCTAAAACTTACATCAATGGCTAGAATTATGAATGGAAGATTGTTACCTACTTTCCTTCTTGCTTCGCCAACAAAAGAAAAGAAGCCTAGCTTGGAGAAACTATTAAAAGACCTTGCTCAATCACAACAAAAGATAAATCATGATTTGCAGCATCTTGGAGATTGGCTTTTAAGAAAATTAAAACACTTTAATGACTTATTCACACCTACAAGTAAAAGAGTTCATGATCTATTTGCACAAGAAGAGGATAGAAAAACTACAAGGGAGGTTTGCAAAAATCTTCACGAGTTTGAGAAACATACCAATGTAGTATATGAGGATAAAAGGAAAGGATTTTGTAATGATTCTAATGTAACATCATCATCCTTACAAGAAGAATCACATGAGGCTTCTACAAAGGAGGTGAACATGAGTCCGCTTGGCATAGAGTATATTAGCTTGGAAATGAACATTGATATCGATAACTCTAATTAATGTATGGATTCTAATGATGTTCCCTTGTTTGATCACAACTCTGTCCAGTCATTCATGGTTGAAGATTGTAATGCATCCACAAGTGAGATGGTTGATTCTAATGTTGACAAACTTTCTACACATGAAGACAAATCAGAAAAGTTAGTACATGGCAGCCAAGGTCACTTTGATGACTAGGAACACAGTCCTTCCGTATTGGAAGATTTGGAAGATCAATTTATGGTAAAGGAAGAAAAGGTAGTGAAAGTGTTATCAAGGACGGATAATACTCAAACACATTGAAGACCTCATTTGGATAGCCCAAATTGAGGAGAAGCGAAAAGGAATGGTAACTAGTTACACACTTGCACTCTATCAAAGAAGCGTTGGAATTACTGAAAGATGACTATTTACAATTGTTTAGGGATAGAG
The DNA here is from genome assembly GCA_007258455.2 of Sequoia sempervirens. NCBI lineage: Eukaryota > Viridiplantae > Streptophyta > Pinopsida > Cupressales > Cupressaceae > Sequoia > Sequoia sempervirens. Next base: position 12,696 of record VDFB02117809.1, on the reverse strand, counting down.
ACATGGCTGTCAAGTTGGTGAAAGACAAAGGTAGGGAGATTGTTGATTTTTACCTTCAATTGAGTATGGCTCACTACTCAATGCACAAAGCAGAAAATCAGTTATGTGCTGCAGCCACCTCTCAAGAGCAAAAAGACAATGCAAGAGGTATGGAACTTGAACAAATTGATGAAGGAATTGAAGAGCCTCAGAGGGATGAATTTGTGAGTTGTGAGGGTCAAATTGCTTGTGAAAGAACAAGGTGTAGCCATGAGATTGATGCTACACTTGATGAGTTTCCAAAACTGGAAGAGGTGCATGACATTCAAGAAGTCACCAATGGTAGGGACAAAGAATTACCTTGCAACCTTGGGACTGTTGTAGATGATAGAAAGACATGCAAAGTTCAGACCTTTGAACCAGTAATTGATGAAGAGCAATCCTCACGGGTGGAGGAATTTGAAAGCACTACAAAGATACTTAATGAAGAGTCTGATTTTCAGTGTTTGGGAAGCATCTTTCTATCTCCATTCAAGTATGAGATGACAAGTCTAAAGTGCAAGCAACTTGATTTTGAATATCATAGCATCCAAGATGAAGATCTTTTTCAGACATTACCACCTCTTATCACATGGGAAGGACCTAGCAATGAAGAAGTGTTTGAGGATTCCAAAGATAACATAGAGAAGGAAGAAGTAAGGCAGTCTGAAAGAAAGAATGACGAGTGGATCCAAAGAGCCAGGGAGGCTAAGTTTGTGGCTTCCCATGCAAGACAACACCTACAACAAGTCAAAGAACAATTGAACACTTGGATCTAGCAAGACGACAATGGGAAGCCTACCTTAGGTTCCTTTTTCTTCAAAAGGAAGATGTTATAGAGGTTGAGCACAGTCCTCACTTCCCAGAGATTGCTTGCCCTGAAGCAATCACATACCAATCCACTGCGCCACTATGATATACATGCCATAAAACCACAAGATATGGAGCAACTCATCAAGATCCATGTGTAACAGTGTATCAACCATAACAATACCCGGATCCCAAACCAATCTCAGAAACGCTGCTCCACCCATCTGCTACACTACTCTGATATAACTATCATCAGACACCCTATCATGTTGCAGCAACCTGTGAAGCACTCCATCCATCAAGCAAATCCCTAGATGCCAAATTAATCTAGGACTCATGCTGAAAGTGGGAAGGTAGATGTATCTCACCATAGGATCATCATTAACTTTTTGCCTAAACTGGTATGCTATCACAAAGATGTAACAAGTATCCACCATATGTGTATAGAAAAATATACCACTCCATCCTATGCCACTAGTATAAATCAGAACTACATCAAACCCACTGAAAATCACCCCAATGAGAATACCAATAGTGTCTCCAAGAGAATATGATGATGGATACTCCATCTCACACCAATCACCAACAATGAAGTAGTGGTTCAATCCACTCCAAACTATCCACACAACTGATATTCTCCATGTATATCCTGAAAATTCTATACTCATCAATATAGGACAGCCACCCATCAATAATGAATGCACAAAAAAGCAATGCTCATCGCACCTTGGTTCACACAACTGAAGCTTAGTGCTCTCATGTGTATACCAATCATGACCAAATGCCTCCAAGACATTTGTCTCGAGTCCTAATATTAGGATAGCCGTCTCCAATAAGTAGTCATCTTTATAATGTGGTTGTGTTAAGTCATAAGTAGACTCATAAAGTTCCTCAATAATGGTTTGATCTTCACTCAAATCTGATTCAGAATTGGCCTCATCTACCCATGTGTCCATAACCCTACTCACTAGTTCAAGACATGTAGGCATACTTTTATCTGGTTCCAACATGATTGGAGTCTTCATTAAGCCCTGCAAATGACATGTCCCATCATGTGTATAATATGAATTTTCTAATTCATACAAATTTGATTGTTCTTTATGCTTAACTATCATAAGAGGCTTGTTCATGGCATGCTCAACCTCTATAACATCTTCTTTTGAAGAAAAAGGAACCTAAGGTAGGCTTCCCCTTGTCGTCTTTCTAGATCCAAGTGTTCGACTTGTTCTTTGACTTGTTGTAGGTGTTGTCTTGCATGGGCAGCCACAAACTTACCCTCCTTGGCTCTTTGTATCCACTCTTCATTCATTGTTTCAGACTGCCTTACTTCTTCCTTCTCTATGTTATCTTTGGAATCCTCAAACACTTCTTCATTGCTAGGTCCTTCCCATGTGATAAGAGGTGGTAATGTCTGAAAAGGATCTTCATCTTGGATGCTATGATATTCAAAATCAAGTTGCTTGCACTTTAGACTTGTCATCTCATACTTGAATGGAGATAGAAAGCTACTTCCCAAACACTGAAAATCAGACCCTTCGTTAAGTATCTTTGTAGTGCTGTCAAATTCCTCCACCCATGATGATTGCTCTTCATCAATTGCTGGTACAAAGGTTTGAACTTCGCATGTCTCTCTATCATCTACAGCTGTTCCAAGGCTGCAAGGTAATTCTTTGTCCCTGTCATTGGTGACTTCTTGAATGTCATGCACATCTTCCAGTTTTGGAAACTCACCAAGTGTAGCATCAATCTCATGGTTGCCCCTTGTTCTTTCACAAGCAATTTGACCCTCACAACTCACAAATTCATCCCTATGAAGCTCTTCAATCCCTTCATCAATTTGTTCAAGTTTCATACCTCTTGCATTGTTGTTTTGCTCTTGAGAGGTGGCTGTAGCAAGTAATTGATTTTCTGCTTTGTGCATTGAGTAATGAGCCATACTCAATTGAAGGCAAAAATCAACAATCTCCCTATCTTTGTCTTCCACCAACTTGATAGCCATGTCTCTATCCCTAACCAATTGTAAATAGTCATCTTTCAGTAATTCCAACGCTTCTTTAATAGAGTGCAAGTGTGTATGAGTAATACCAGTTACCATTCCTTTTTGCCTCTCCTCAATTTGGGCTATCCAAATGAGGTCTTAAATGTGTTTATGAGTATTATCCATCCTTGATAACACTTTCACTACCTTTTCTTCCTTTGCCATAAATTGATCTTCCAAATCTTCCAATACGAAAGGACTTTGTTCCCAATCATCAAAGTGACCTTGGCTGTCATGTACTAACTTTTTTGATTTGTCTTCATGTGTAGAAAGTTTGTCAACATTAGAATCAACCATCTCACTTGTGGATGCATTACAATATTCAACCATGAATGATTGGACAGAGTTGTGATCAAACAAGGGCACATCATTAGAATCCATACCTTTATTAGAGTTATCGATATCAATGTTCATCTCCAAGCTAACATACTCTATGCCAAGGGGACTCATGTTCGCCCCTTTTGTAGAAGCCTCATATGATTCTTCTTATAAGGATGATGATGACACATTAGAATCATTACAAAATCTTTTCCTTTTATCCTCATATACTACATTAGCATGTTTCTCAAACTCTTCATGAAGATTTTTGCAAACCTCCCTTGTAGTTTTTCTATCCTCTTCTTGTGCAAATAGATCATGAACTCCTTTACTTGTAGGTGTGAATGAGTCATTGAAGTGTTTTAATTTTCTTGAAAGCGAATCTCCAAGATCTGCAAATCACAATTTATCTTTTGTTGTGATTGAGCAAGGTCTTTTAATAGTTTCTCCAAGCTAGGCTTATTTTCCTTTGTTGGCGAGGCAAGAAGGAAAGTAGGTAACAATCTTCCATTCATAATTCTAGCCATTGATGTAAGTTGTAGCTGAAGCAAATTGATTTATACCCTCAGATTGGCAAGATCCAAGCTCTGATAAAATATCGTTCAAAGGCGTACGAGATATTACAGCGGGTGGTGAAAGGGAAGAGGGTTTATGAATTTTCTGTCATATGATTTAAGTTCAATTTGCCATACCAAAGAAGAGGTAAAACTGAAGGGTGACGTGGAGTAACAAGTCAAAGGCAATCTACATAATCTTTTAAGCTTGGTCCTGTTGATGTGTTTTTCGTGACCGCACCAACGCAGAATAAAGTTGCCAACGGCTTGATCAAAGTATTCCGCATGCTAAGATTGCAAGAAAGTTCATGCGTTCAACTCCAAGGTTCCTTAAGTGCGAATAGGCTCAGTTTGGCTCGATGTGATTTGCTGGTATTTCAAGGGGACTTACAGAATTGTTCGGCAGCGGAGAAAGGAATTCAAATGCTCGAAAGATTTATCTATGAAGTGCGGGTTTCCTATTCTAACCGGGAATGAACTGAATTTAAATGGGGTAGGGTCTAAGAAGTTTATGTTCTATTCTAAATGCACGATATGTGGAGCTTCACTTCAATAACTCGAGCAGATTCCCAACCGATTTCTCACCTAGCCTCCGGCCGGACAGCCCTGCCAGCACCCAAGTGCGAATCTTCAAGGAAAATAGCAAAGATGTTCAAATTATGACTTAACATGCACATACACCATCACAACGACGCATATGCTATTGGTAAATCAATAAACCGGGTTAAACACAAGATAATGTCCGCTGACCAATGCTAAGGCAGACTTATCATCAACAAGCCGCTAGTGGTATGGAATAAAGCCGAAGCTATCTCAATAAAACACCACACATCAAAAGTAAGTTATTATTTGCATGAACCAAGTTACTTTGGATACCTAGCGAAGAAACCTTGCTAGCATTTCATGACAAAACGAATTCCATCATCAATGAAAAGATCTATTATCATAAAATGTGTTACACAACAATCTCTTCAAAAGTTTTCAAAGGGAAAACTTTCTCTCTTCTCCAAATTATGCAAAATGCTCTACAATACTAAGCTACTTCTAAGTTGTCCCTCTACTCTATGTCTATTCTAATCTTCTCTACTGTCTACTTTCTAATCCATTACAAATCAGGGGGACTCCCCCTTTATATAGCTAGCCAAGTCCCAAAAGACGGCTAGGGTTACAATCAATAGAGGGCTTCTAATCGCGCTTTCACCTCACCTAAATAATTTGCCCTAAAACCGCCACGAGGAGAGGTAATAATGCGCCATAATGTCCACCATCATCCTTCTAGAAGATTCCTTATTTGTAGACGCTGCTCATTAATCGCTCTCGATCTTCTTTTCTTAAGCAGAAATTCTTTGATTTCTACTCTTGAGGGTTTTCATCTTCGCCACTTCGGTTATACTGTTCTTTAACATCTCCTAGCCATTTTCTTTGCAATTTTTCTCCTTCTCGAGATTGAAATTGTAACTTTATCAGGTTTCCACTTCAAGTCATCGTGCTCCGGCCTCGACATTCCTCCTGCAAAACAAGCGAGGAGAAAAGCATTAGAATACTTCATAATGTAATCTTAACTTACTTACCCGATTTTCGCGCGTTCATCGCCTTCACGTTCAAATTCTTCATGCCTTAGCCAAATTTTCAATCCATCCTCTTCAAGGGCGTATCATCCACTTCAACTGCATCTTCAAGAAATTCATTTTACCTGCTGGAGCTCTAACAACCTTGAACTATCCTCACGAAGGATTGAAGCAAATTCACCTAGGCAGTTTCTTTCAAATTCATCGTCTGGAGGATCTTACCTTGAAAACACATTTTCTTCGTTTTTGCCTTAGAAAATTTTCAAATTTCCCTTAGGAAATACATCAACCTGGTGCCCACTTAAAATCTTCATCCCAAAATTCTCGACAAGCTGTGGAAGACCTTAAAATCAACTCCTCATCGATAATCTTCGATACCCAGAAGAAAATTTTCTCCAGAATGCATCGAACCCATGGGTGCACAACGAACGGGTTCATTTTATTTTTCTTGAATTTTGAACCTTAGAAAATTATTCTCTGTGAAATTTAAATTCGTTCTTCACATCTGTGGAGATTTCTTGTTGCTCTGACTTGGAAAATTTTTATTGTTCCTGCACTGCCAGCATCTTTATCTTCGACAAATTTTACTCATCACATGAAATTCTTATCATCTCAGAGTCTAGGCGCATTTTCCAGAGGAAGAAAATATTTTGCTTTAGAGAAATTTTAAATCACCTTGCATTTTGAAAATTTGCCTTAGAAAATTTTATTTGACTCCTCAATCACTCTGCCTGTGGTGGAGAAAATTTTATTTTGCTTCACTAGGAAAATTTTCCTCGCAAGCACAACATATTTTATTTTTCACCTGGCAACTTCCAACGCCTAGGCAAATTCTCCAACACTTTTTAAAAAAATATTTTATTCTTACTTGAGGCGCCTAGCACACTTAGCATTTTATTCTCAACACCTCACACATATCACTCACCACGCCTTAGGAAATTACTCACTTCACACGCCTTAGAAATATTTTCTAACACTTCACCACCTTCATCACCCTTGGCGCATTGAGAGGAAATTCAAAAATTCCATCCAATACTGATATTCACCATCTCACACGCCTAGCAAAATCCTCTAAGACATCACCTTAGGCGCGTTTTAGGCCAGGAGAAGAATAACGCCTAGCATTTACCACCTTTCACCATGTCTAGGCAATATTTTCATCTCATTTACCACCCTCAGTTACCTTTTTACCATCCCAACTTGGGCGCATTTCAGCATGTCAAGAGGATGACTCTTCAGCTTCCGTTTTTTTGTCTTCACATGGCATGATTTGGGCACATTTTGCCCCTTGAGGAGGATGAGAAGCTTTGACTTGTTGACTCCCTTGCATTTTGGGCGCATTTCCACCTATGTGCAGGATGAAACATGTTGACTTGTTGACCTCTTTGGGCGCATTTGCACATGCATGAAGGATGGCGCATTTAGGGGGTGGTGGAGGATATCTTTCATGCCTTAGAAATTTTTTTGCTATCAGCCTTGAGCTGGGCGCATTTTGCTATAGGAGCAGGATGATATTCGTTGACCTCTTTGACTTTTTATCACCTTTGGGCGCATTTTGTATAGGCTGCAGGACGAGTTTTATACTTAGAAACTTTTCCAACATGAGAGCTTGAGCTGGGCGCATTTTGCCATAGGAGGAGAACAAGAACTCATGCCTTAGAATTTTTTTATGCTTCCACCTCACCAGCTTGGGCGCATTTTGGGGTGGCAGGAGGATGAACTCATTCCACAGAATATTTTTGATCACCTTGAAGGCAAGCATGGCGCATTTGGAGGTGTCTGCTGGATGAAACTCAGACTTAGACATTTTTTTACCTTCTTCTGCTAGCTTATCCGTGCCTTGCTATTTATAGTAAGCCTCTCAACTTTGCACTTCTGGAGCTCGGATCAACTTGAAATTTCAAACATAGCTTCTTCACAACTTTATGAACTTGTCGGCACTGCCACTTTTAGTTACCCTGCTATTTATAGCCTGTTTTTGAAGGTGGCTTACTATAAATAGTAACCTCATGTTTCGAGTAGCTCCACCGCTTCCCGACGAGTTGAAATTCTAATGAGGCTTATCCTTTCACCCCACGGGTTTCGGCTTCATTAATCGGGCAAGATGCAACTCATTTACTATTTTTAGTATGCTTCAACTGACTACTATAACCAGTAAGTGTCTTCGCTTTTTGACTTGAACAAAATTTCACCAGCCAGATAGCTTCGGGCGGATGATCGCCGCATGGTCAGTTAATCTATTACGATTTTGACTTCTTTTGATGCCTATTTTGCCCGGGTTGAAACCCTAATTCGCATTGCATGCATATCAAAAGATCTCCGTTTGTCTTTGTTTCTGCGGCACTGCGATCCGCTTGTGATTCTGAACTGCTGGGAAGCGGCTGCCGGGACATACCTGCTAAAAATAGCAAGTTCCTTACTGAGTGAGAATCCTTATTTGCATGCTCACACCATCGCTAGGTCTCGAAAACCCATCGTGAATCACCCGCCATGCAAAAAGAACCCCTCATTACGTAAACCCTAAAAATAGCCCCGGAAGGCTGAATTCTGAAAGTGGTCGCCTCGTCTTGCATGTTACACCGTTGCGAAGGTCTTGAAAAACCCAGAAGGAATATCCCAACATGCAAAGGAAAACTCTGCATCTGACCCCTGAAATTTGTCCCGGAAGCTGGACTGCTAAAAATAGTAAGTGGTTTGTTTTCGCTCAAATTTGGCATGCAAGCAGTCTGATATACTCTGAATGCAGTGTGATGATCGGAATCTCGAAAAAGCTGACAAATTGCCCTGAATTTCACACTTACTAAAAATAGTAAGTACCTTGGAATCTGATGAAAATTGGCTGGAAACCTGCTGGAAACATGCTGACAACAATGTTAAGTTCAATTTTCAATTTATTCACTTGTTCAACCTCAAGTTGGCTGGAAAATTCGAAACCCTAATTTTCAGACTTGGCCAAAATTCAAGTTTAAACTCTATGACGGGCACAATCCCGGAAAGGCAGACAGTAGAAAAGAGAGACAAGGACAAAACAAACGAAAAGCGAAGCCAAAATTAGGGGGTCCCCATTTGCAATGGGGCGATGTGTGAAAAACGTCACAACAGGTCCATACCAAATACCCGTACAATGCTTCTGTACTAAGACTATCATGCCATTAATTCCATACAAATTTATTGAGGGGGTCGCGTGGGAGAAAGGAAAGCTTGCAATTAAATTTGTTGTCAAAATTCAATGCAGCTTGGTAAATTAAGTATGACCAATATCTGTAGCAGCCGTACATTTTTTAAGCATGTTGCACAGCTCAAAAGACGGTCGTACTGTTCCTGAAGCAAGCCATACATTAGTGATATCTTCTCAGTTGGAGAGCGCCTTACCAGTTTGGAGAGTGCCGTACCAGTTTGCAGGGAGAAATTTATGAACTGCAAGCATTTCCAAGTCAAGAATTAAGTCTGAAAATTGAATGTAATTTGCATTTTGTCTGCTGAACTAAATTATTTGTTACATATATTACCTGTAAATGTCGACTTGCTGTTAGAGAAATCTGTGTGACTAAATCTGAAGGTTAGAAAATTATATTTTGAAGTAGTTGTTATGAGATTTGTAAATTCAAACTTCTAGGAATCCATAAAAAACATATATTTAACTTTGATATCAGCAACATATTTGACAAAATTCCTGAGATGAACAATTGGTGAATTTGCAAAACAAATGTGTGTCAAAGAGTTGGTATGAAGCATTTCAGAACAGGGGTACCCATTACAAAACATGAACAAGAAATGCAGGTTTTATAGACAAAATTTGTAGTTTAATCTTATGATTACCAAAAAATTGCAAATTAAATCACCCTTTCTTGGCAATTTAACTTCCTCAGCATTCATGCCCATAGTCATTTTTAAAAGTGGTGGTCCAAGTGGACTCCACCCTGCCCAATCTACAATTAATTCAGGATTTACACTACTATGGTTTAAACTGTATTAATTTACTAATCCTAACCCTAAATTGTTATATTATTTCATTTTCATCTTACCAAGCATTTTCATGGGACACAGTCCCTTTCTACACTACATGGCAAGTGATGAGCCTTACAAGGACATATGTACACACTCTATAAATGGTTTACTAACATTTTTTGTCAAAGGAATTATTGGTGCTTTGCATCTCCAATCCTTGATATGTCACACGAGATTGGGATGCAGTATGCTACCATATTGCATTATCATGATTAAACTGCCCTTCATATGCCTTAGGCTCCTCTATGCCTACACTTAGACACCCATTGATACCATGTTCCTTCACTTTTCTCATTTACTTCCTTTCATGCCTTTGTCCCTCATAGATCCATATAGCCCCTTTAGATCAAATGCATTTCATTGAATAATTATAACCAACATCACCAGCCATGCACAGTAAAGTAAATTATAGTTGTTTTTTATTGGACAAAGCTGAATTCCCCATCCATGGTCACAAACAACGATATTTATTATCCTTCACTTGAGGATAACCACAGAATCATCTCTCGTGCAAATCATAACAGACCTACCAATGGCTTTCTATTTACCTTCTTAGAAAGACAGAACTTCACCAAAAGAACATGAACATGCTAGCATAAGTGTTGAAGATTTGAATATTTGATGTACACTCCTCAATTCTATAAATAAGTCATCATTAGCCTTTTTAATGATACCCATCAACAAAAGGAGAAAAGAGATCATCCCAGTTATAGATCTTACTTTGGAAAACCATCTTGAAGATCCAATACATGGTTATGTCACCAATCATATGGAGGTGTAGTGATGCAAACTGAATTCTTTATGAATTTCTAACTAGGTATATATTAAAAAAAGACATTAAGCTTATAAATTAATGATCGTGGCTTAGTTTTACTTGATCCATTGATTCTGGGAAATGTCAAGGTTTAGCATTCATACTCAAGTTTCATCTCTAGGATTGCTTCTTCCTTCTTTTTACAGGTGTAACATCCCTTATTGGGAATGCCCTAAATTTTGCCCTGAATCCTTAATTCCCAAATAACAAATGAGTTAGAAAACCTTGATTGAAGTCCTGCACACAAGTTAGAACCATTTACCATAATCAAATTGATTAGCAGAATGGAATCATTTATCACAACAATAATAGTTAGTAGTTTGACATAACTAGGTATTAATAAACTATTGAACAATCATTAATTCAATCACAAGGTACTCTAACATCCTTGGAGGATTTGATTCACCATGATGGAGTGAGATTGCGAAAGGTGTCCTGGTAGCCAATTCCCCTAGTCCGAAGGGCAATACCCTTCGCAATAAAGGCAGTACCCCCTTGGCCCTTTGTAGGATCATCTTGTCCCCTCCCCTTCCCCCTCCCGCTGGGTGCCATACCTAGAAGAGGCCCGCTCGCTGTAATCCTTTGGATATCTTCATTCCCTCATGATTGATTTCCTTATATTGTTACATCATGATAGGGGAGTGCCTGATGGCTCAACTCTCCTAGGCCCAAAGGCAGCACCCTTTCCAATAAAGGCAAGTACCCCTTTGGCCTCCTTAGGACACTAGGTCCTCCATTATAGAACACATTGGTTCTCCATTATAGGACACTTGGTCCTCCATTATAGAACACATAGGTTCTCCATTATAGGAGATGGCATACCTAGGGAGTACCCCATTACTGTTCCCTTTTGTAATCCTCCTCCTTCTATCATGGTGTAAATACACACATAGTAATTTAACAAAACTCAGATTTGCAAATAATTATATCAGCAAAACATAATGGATTAGGATCATGATATCATAGAATATATATATAATAATATTCATGAGCCCTTGATCCTATTAATAATGCATTATTTCTTTTAATTATTCCTGCACAAATATATCACTTATAACTGGATCTTTATTTACTAACAGATCTCTTACTTTAATTCCTATTGATGATCTATCACCAATATATTAGTTGCAATCCACAAGATAAATGATCGTAATTGATATAATTCAGAAATTCTGAAATAACATAAATACTGACTCATCTCTACTTGGTCGATCTACTCTTCTCTTATTCCTTAATCCCTTATTGTTACTTTCCTCAATCGATTATCATATACTAACCTGTCGGCTGCTATACTCACAAGAATATCAGAAATTCTGATCTATTGATGCCCTTTTGCATGTTTATGGACTTCTTTAAATATCTTGTGATGGCAACCTTTGAATAGTCATGTTTGTTGAATCGCTGCCAAGGGGCATACTCATTCACTGCCCAAGGACATGTTACTTGGCAATCGTATCACTTCAGACTGCTCCATGCCTTTTGGTTATGTTGGTAATTGTTTCTTCTTTTTTTAGAGATCGCTGCTGTTTGATAGGTATCAATTCTTTTAGGATTCCTTGTATTTGCTGTGAATATATTTTATTTAAATATTTCATGTTTGATAATTTTTTATTAATATTATTTTATATTGTTTCCTTGTGAATATTATCTCTATTATTATGATATTTATAATTAGTAGTTATATCTATTACAATAATTACATTATAATTATAATATTATCTAGGATAATTATAATTATAATAATAATATTTAGATTGCAATTACTTATATTTATATTTTGATATTTATTGGATTTTGTTATTCATATTTTAATATTTCATATTTGGTGTTACAATTCCAGGGACTTGACAGTCCTCCCCTCCCAAATTTGCTTGTCCTCAAGCAATCACACAATATTCCCTTTTGTATCACAAATTTGAGGGAGTCACACCTTTTCACTTCAATAGTCACAACTCTTCATTATTGCATTTGGATAATGATAATAATTTAGTTTTAGATAAGTTAATTTGTTAGTGCCTCCCAACCCCAAAAGCATTTTGACAGACAACATTTTTAGCATTTTCATAAAGTAATCATAAACACAATGACGAGCTCGACCATACATCACAAATACATAGTGACTAGCTCTAACATTGATCACATACACAATGGCTAACTAACACATGTGAAGAGCACACAGGGATCAATATTTCAAAACTTTATAACTTAAAACCACATGAGAAATTAAAGCAGACAACCACGTAGCTCAATCAAGCAGGCAAGTAGCTCAACTAGGCAAACAAGTAGCTCTAGCAGGCAAGCAACCAGCTCAAGCACACAGTTAAGTAGCTCAAGCAGGAAAACAAGTAGCTCAAGCAAACAAGCAACCAACTCAAGCACACAAGCAAGTAGCTCAAGCACCTTGACATCAATGACAAAATACTCAACAACATGTCCATAATGCAACCCAACTAGAAAGAATATCGGTGCATTGCGCACTACACCGTGGGTCCTATCCTTTCCTCCAATCTTCTGCACCATTGGACAAATGGGAAGAGGATTCGACGCATCCCATACTACACCACGGGT
>VDFB02117807.1:0-19750 GCA_007258455.2 Sequoia sempervirens | reverse complement strand
ATGATAAAGAAAGGTTCATTGACTTTTGTGAAAAATATGGAGTGGTGGCCTGGTCATATGATGACCTTAGGGGATATGATCCTGATATCGTCCAACATACAATAGAGCTGGTGGAAGGTGCAAAACCATTACACCAAAAATAGAGGCTAGTGAATGCTAAGATTGAAGTGCTAATGGTGCAAGAATTAACAAAGCTAAATCCAATCATAAATTGTATTCTCAATCAAGCATAGTACGTGGGTATCCAATTTGGTCATGGTACAAAAGAAGAATAGAGATATTCGTCTATGTGTAGACTTTCAGGACCTAAATAGAGCATCCCTGAAGGATCATTACCCACTACCTTCAATGGAGTCCATCCTGTAGATGGTGGCAGGATCAGAGATGTTTTCCCTATTGGATGGTTTCTTCGGTTACAAGCAGATTTGGGTTAAAGAGGAAGATCAACATAAGACAACACTCACTACTAAGTGGGCAACGCTCACATATTCTAAGATGCCATTCGACCTCTCAAATGCAGAAGCCACCTTCCAGTGGGCAATGAATATCGCTTTTCGTGAACTAATCAACAAGATTATCCTAATATATTTGGATGATTTGATGGTGTTCTCCAAGTCCAAGGATGATCATTTTGATCACCTTTATATGGTGTTCAAGAAATGCCAGGAGTTCAGGATATCTCTGAACCCAAAAAAATGTCTTTCGAGTACCACAAGGCAAGCTATTGGGACACGTAGTGTCCAAAGGAGTTTCAATTAATCCTGAGTAGGTGAAATCAATCAAAGAGCTTCCCCTTCTAGTCAACAAGAAAGGCTTCTAGTCCTTCTTAGGAAAGGTAAACTTTGTTAGCAAATTTGTTTCTGACTTTGCAGAAATAATTAGGCCAATCACCGTGATGCTGAAAAAGGACCAAACATTTAAATGGACAAAAGAAGCCAGAGAAGCCTTTGAGAAAGTTAAGGATGTTATTTCCTCTGCTCCTGTACTGGTCAACCTAGACTTATCAAAGGAATTCATAATGGGTGTATTCAGTAGCAAGTCAAGCATTGCTACTATCTTAACTCAGAAAGATGATGAGGGCAAGGGAGAACATCCAATAGCATTTCATTCCTGAACCCTGAAGGAATATGAGACAAATTACAACTTTGTAGAGAGGAAAGTGTTCACAATAGTTAAGGGACTCAAGAAGTTTTGACACCAAATATCTTACAATAAGGTGATTGTTTATGTCATGTATTCTAGTGTACGCGAATATATCATGGAAGGAGAAATCATTGAGAAAAGAGCCAATTGGATCACCAAGATCCTCAAATATGACATTGAGGTCAAGCCTACAAAGACCGTTTGGGGAAGAGGACTGTGCGAATATCTTGTGTACAATGAAGAAATGGTCACCGAAGAAGAGAAGTTGGAGCTAGTCTTAATGAACAAGTCGAAGTCTGAAGGTTGTTGGCCGGTGGAAAAAGTGAGGTTTATGTACACAGGAAAATACTCATTAGGCCTTCCTTCTCAGATTAGGAGATTCTACTAACTACAAAACAACAGATACGTGCTCATTGAAGGGATCTTGTTCAAAACGAGTTTTAACGGCTTGCTATTGTGGTGTTTTACCACATAGCAAGCAAAAAGGTTCCTCGACACTTACCACAGTAGTCCTGTGGGTAGGCATTTCTCCACAAAGACCACTGCCATCAAAATCATGTGCATAGGGTACTTCTGGCTGACGTTATTCAATGATTCCTACTCCTTGGTAAAATTTTGTAAGGAATTCCAGTTCTTCGTAGGAAGAATAAAGAATTCCACAATGCCTCTCAATTTGATAATGGTTGATGAGCCATTTGTGCAATGAGGCCTAGACTTCATTGGAATGATCAACCCGATCTCCAGCGTAGGACATAAATGGATCTTGACGGCCACTAACTACTTCACTAGGTGGATAAAAGCCATACCACTGAAGAATGCAATAGAGGCAGAGATAGTGGACTTCCTAGAAGAACTGGTGACAAAATTTGGCCCACCCAAAACCATCATCTCTGACAATGCCAAAGCTTTCCTAGGCTGTAAGGTATGTCAATCTGCACTTACACATGGCATATTCCTTAAAGGATAATCAAAATACTACCCACAGGGGAATGACTTAGCCAAGTCGACGAACAAGAATCTGGTCCAACTCCTCAAAAGGATTGGGTTGGAATACCAAAGGGAATGGCATAAAAACCTCCGAGTAGCGCTCTGGGAAGACCACATAACGCCTAAGAAAGTCCTTAATACTTCGTTGTATGAGCTAGTATATAGAAAAGAGGTGCTATTTCCTATCTCCATGGAGATTCTGACACTACAATTACTAAAATCTCTCGAGGTGGAAAAAAAAGGCGCAATGGAGGTGTGGCTAGCCGAGTTGCTAGAAATACAAGAGAAAAGGGAAAAGTCCCTAATAGCCATGACTAAGTGCCAATAGGTGGTGAAACGGTGGTTTGAAAAGAAAGCATCTGACCAAGGTCTAAAGTGCGGAGACTTAGTGCTAAAGTTTAATGAAAGGGTTGTGAAGTCAGTTAGCACGAGAAGTTTGAAATCATTTGGGAAGGCCTGTTTAGGATAATTCAATGTAAAGAGCATAATGCATTTGAATTAGAAACCATGGAAAAAGAAGCGTTAGGAATTCCGGTCAACAAAATTCACCTTAAATTATTTAATTAAGCTTACATGTCCTACTGATGTAAATATGTTTATAGTGCTTTTCCTTTTCTTTCCCTTTTGTTTTGCTAGCCGGTCTCTTTTTATTTATTCTATGGTTCGAGGTGAAGGAGAATAGGTAACCCATTATTGCAGAGAGCAGGAAGAATAAACATACATCTCAAAAGAACAGAAAAATCAAACACCCATATGCAAAATTGAATTGATACATATATGCTGAAAAAGAAAAAAGTAACCCATGTTGCAGAATCTAGAAGCAAATAACAAGATGATTATATAAAGTTATATTTTCATTATATATATGCTTTAATATTTACATTTCCAAAATGGCTCAAGGGCCATGCTTCTAAAGTATATCGCTATATTTTGCTTCATTCATATATTCTACGAAAAAGCCTTTTTCAGGCATGTATACAAAAAAGAAACTAATTGATATGAGTTTTGTTTTTTTTTTAAAGAAAAAAGAAAAACATGGAGGTTTTTAGTCTACAACATGAGTAGCAGTAGTGGACGCATCAACCACAATGTCCACAACATCTTCATCCATAGGGTGTCATGTCCCCTAAATTATAGCATATTGAAACACCAATAATAAGATCAAACGAATATATCCATAATTAATAGAAACCAATAAAATCAATTTATAGTTAGCCAGAAACTGGTGGTGCCCGACAATCGGCTAATCATTCTGGCAGAATTTATGGTGGCAGAATAAATTATAATGGCTTCTTCCTCTGTTGGCGCTTATGTCAAGTGTCATGCGTACTGTTCGAGGGATAGAAATATTGAGATAAATTTTTCACCAACCAGTCATAACTCCGGTGCCAAGTGCTGACATAAGCCCTAACTCTTTGCTTTTATCTTTTTTTGTACTTCGGATCATGAAATATTAAGTTTGTCTTCGAGAAGCTTCAAGTAAATCATTTAGTATTCCTGTACTTCACCTTAAACAATATAATATTCAAATAAAACAATACATACAATAAGTTGTTGTACATCAAACGCAGACTTGGGAGGTTGCTTATGTCACCAGGTATGGCTCGAGTGTGCCTGCGCCATTTCACGCCGTTTCTTGCAGCCTCCATGTTTACTCTGCAATTTAATACACAACCAAACCTTCACTGCAAGTAATAAATGCTATCAACCATAAATAGCTCTCAGCTAGAGGAGATTTGCATGCTGCATGTTTAAAGTCTTTTCAGGTAGAATTCTACCAAACAGTTGACTGCTTTGTCTATATTTTCCCTTTCTTGCATACAGTCTACGAGGGCATTGGCAAAGAAAGAGTCCAACAACGTATTCTTCAGAGGTAGACATTGGGATCTCCATAATCACTCGAATTTTAACCTTCACATAGCATGCTTTCTCAATTATTTAATTTTTTAAAATAATCTTCAACAGTTTTAACATCAGGTATTATATAAGTAGTTTTATAAAAAATGATAAATAATGTATAAATTTTACTCTGGCCAATTTTATGGATGTAGAGTAGTTAGTTTTTTTTTACCTTTATTATTTCTCACAGTGAAATTGGGTTTATTTTTTCCTTTATTATTTCTCATGGTAAATTTAACCGGCCATATGTTTAAGTTTAGTGGAGCCCAGTCAATATAGATTGGGGCATTAAAAGTTTAAATCAGCTTATCTATGTAATCTCTGCTTTTAGCTTTTCCCCAATAAAAAATTGTTCCACACCTGGAGGCAATTGACTGTAATTTCAACACTTCTTTGGCTGAATGCCAAAGAATGACTATTAATTTTAGTTTGTCTTTATACATAAATTTAAAACGGGTGCTCTCTTCTTCTTTTTTAATAAAAGAGGGTAAAAACTTTATTGAATCATAACAGCATTACAAAGTCCAAAGAAGGAAGCCACAAGGGGCCAAAACAACAAGAATTAATTCACACCCAAGAAGCACCTCATATCCTCAGCAACCCACTCCTCAAGAACAGGGGCCATATCAATAGGGAGATTGCTCCAATCATCCACAGACCAAAAATCAGTCTTTTCCGACACCCATCTAGCCAGCCCATCAGCCACCCTATTCCACTCCCGTGGAATATGACGGAAAACAATGGACTCCAAGGTAGAGGACAGAGAAATAATCTGTTTGACAACCACAGCTAGCTGCCAATTCACATCCTCCAAATTTTGATTATTCAACATATCAATAACCACCTGAGAATCAGCTTCACAAACAATCCACCGCCATCCAAGGGAAACCGCACGCTCAACCGCCAAGAGAATAGCGCTAGCCTCCATAAGATTATTAGTTTGCAAACCATGATACATAGAAAAGAAGAAAACCACCACTCCAAGGCTATCTCTACCAATACCACCAACCCCAGCATGCCCAGGGTTACCTCTAGAAGACCCATCAGTATTAATTTTCAACTCCCCTAGAGCAGGTGGGCACCAAAAGCCCTCACGAGAAACCCTCTCACGCCCACGCCTACGATGCACTTTACTCATAATACACTTCCCCCCTGTGGCCAGACCCAGGGAATTTACAACACCCAAGTCCCCAGGAGCAATCGGCACAGACAAGTCACACTTTGCAGTCAAAGTCTCCAGCAAAGCCCCAAGAATTCGCCTCCAAAGTTGCCCCACGAGCAATTTTTATCCAAAAATATTCTTCTGTTACGTTCCAACCAGATTTTCCAAACAATCAAACTAGGACCAATGCTCCAAGTAATTTTAAGAAAAGAGGTTGTAGCAGGAGAAGAACCCTGTCTCTTCCAAAAATCCTCTAAAGAAGAGACATGGCAACACGGTAGGCTCCAAAGATTCCACCAGTGATGCCAGATAGTCTTAACAAAAGAGCACTGAAAAAACAGATGTGATAAGTATTCATCATGCTGACCACATAGAATGCACATGGAGGGGCCCTGGAACCCACGTTTGCAAAGATTATCCCAAGTAAGACACTTACCTTGAACCACTAGCCAAGAGAAAAAATTACACTTAGGCCAAGCAAATTTATTCCAAGCATGCTTCCACCAAGAAACCTGGGAGCTTCCAAAGACCTGTTTATCTAAAACCTGATAACCAGAGGCAACCGAAAATTTTCCTTTCAAGTCAGGTCCCCAAGCAAGCACATCAGCCCCTTGGAGAGAATTGCAGACACGACTCGATAAAATCTTAGCAAGCTCTTGACGATCCTCCACTGCACCACCAGGAGGCCAATCCAAGGGGCTCTTCCACCTAGACACAGAAATTTGACCCAAAGATTGTTGAGATTTAAAATCTGCCACATGATTCCAACCCGCCTCCACAAAAATCTGGCACAAATCTTGGAGATGGGGATGAGATGACACAATGGGTGGGTATCCATCCCAAGAATCATACCAGAAAAGAGCATCTCGATCCCCATTACAAATCCAAAAAAGTCCCTGTTTAACCAACTTGGCACCACGTTTAAGGGTACTCCAGATCACAGAGCCTTTCCCCTCCATACTAAACCTTGATACCTCCCTACTTTCTACTGCCCCCAAATATTTGAAGGTCAGAATTTTAGCCCAACACATATGCTGTTGAGAGCACCAGCGCCAATACAACTTAGCAGCCAAGGCCTGCCCATTCAAATCATCCCGCCGTAAACCAAGACCCCCTCTTGCTTTGGCCTACAAACAACATCCCACTTCACAAGACTCCATTTTCTATGAAGAAGATTACCAGCCCACAGAAACTGACGAGACAATTTCTCGAAATCTCTAATAAAACTTGAAGGAGCAGAAAGAACAAAGCATTTATAAATAGGAAGAGTCTGGACCACCGACTTTAAAAGAGTCACTCTACCTGCTGAAGAAAGCCACCTGCAAGTCCAATGACTGACCAATCCTCGAAACTTATCAAGAGTCTCTTGCCAAAACCTTTTGGGGAGAGAGCGAACATCAAGAGGGATTCCAAGATAGGAGAAAGGAAGCGAACCAATCTGAAACCGAAGGATACCAGCAATTCTCCTTTGAATACCTTTAGGAGTATGGAAGAAATATATGAAGGACTTCCCCTCATTTATGCATTGCCCAGAAGCTGCCAAGTAACTGTCCAAAACACTGCGCCAATTGAGAGCCTCCTCAACCTTAGCCCTACCCATCAAGGCAGTATCATCTACAAATTGCAGATGAGACTGAGTGGGAATACCATCTCCCCAACTCCATCCCTGAAGCAATCCACTAGCAACCTGAGCACGAACGAGTCTTCCCAGGCCTTCCGCAAGGAGGATGAATAAGTAAGGAGATAGGGGATCTCCTTGCCTAAGGCCTCTAGAAGCACCAAACAAACAAGTGGGCTCACCATTGACAAGCACCGAAAAGGAGGAGGAAGTGACACAACTCCTAACCCATTCAATCCAACCCTCAGCAAAGCCAAAAGCTCCAAGGATTTTAAATAGAAAACTCCATTTAACACGATCATAAGCTTTAGCCATGTCTAACTTGATAAACATAGATTTATCTTTTGAGGATTCCATAGAGTGGATGGCCTCAGCAGCAATAGCTACCCCATCCATGATCTGTCTTCCAGCAACAAAACCCTCCTGCTCTTCAGAAATTAAGTCATCAAGCCAAGGCTTCAGCCTTTCGGCGATCAACTTAGTAATAATTTTATACACAACATTACATAGAGCTATAGGCCTAAACAAATCCAAGGAGTTAGCTCCCACCTTCTTAGGAATAAGAGCTAAAAACGTAGCATTTAGGGACTTCAACATTTATTTATGCATAAAGGATTCTTGGACAACCTCTAAAAGGTCCAATTTAACCACTTCCCAGAACTCCTGAAAAATTTCAATGGGGAATCCATCAGGCCCAGGAGCTTTACCTTTCTTCATCTGGAATACAACCTTCTCAAGCTCCGACAAGGTAATAGGAGCAAGCAATGAGTCATTCATTTCATTAGTCACCAGCTTCGGGATACAATCTAAAATTTTAGCTTCATCCTCCTCCGCAGGAGGCGAATCCTCAGAGAAAAGGGTAGAGAAATATCGAATGCATTCAGCTGAAATAGAGGCTGAAGAGGACAAAGATTCCCCATTAGGCAACAGAATAGAAGAAATAGCATTACCTTGTCGCCGATCCTTAACTGAGTTATGGAAGAAAGCAGTGTTTCGATCCCCAGCCTGGAGCCATTCAATACGAGACTTTTGTTTCCAAAAAATCTCTTCTCTTAACTCCCATTCCTCAAGCTCTTTTGTTGCAACAACCTCTAATAAACTCAACTCCTCTGAGAGGCCTTGATCTCGAATTTGTCTGGTAATTAGGTCTAGATTATCTCGCGCCTTTTGCTTTTCCTGAAATAAGTTACCAAAATGCTGCCTATTCCATCTTTTCAATCTGTATTTAACATACTGGAGCCTCTTTGAGAAAGAGTACATGGCAGTGCCATAAGCTGGCTTCCCCTGATCCCACCAACTAGGGAGAAAAACATGAAGAGATTCATCCCTAAGCCACATGAGTTGGAACTTAAAGGTCTGTCTAGCACACCGTTGAGGCACATCAACCACTAGCTTAATAGGCCAATGATCAGAACCACGACCATCCAAAATTTCA
This sequence comes from Sequoia sempervirens, assembly GCA_007258455.2. NCBI lineage: Eukaryota > Viridiplantae > Streptophyta > Pinopsida > Cupressales > Cupressaceae > Sequoia > Sequoia sempervirens. The sequence goes on along the minus strand of VDFB02117807.1, from coordinate 11,506 downwards.
GAGCTTATCAACCACCTGTCCCCCACCCAAAAACTAGACACCAAAAATCTATCAAGTCTTTCAGAAATAGAGGCATCGCCAATTCTCCTATTATTCCAAGTAAAAAGACCATTGCCAGGTTTGATATCCACAAGATTCAAAGCAGAGATATTGTCCTGAAGCAATAATGCAGAAGCCTCCAACCTTGCAATACCACCTCATTTTTCTGCAAGCTCCGTGATAGCATTAAAATCGCCTCCAATAATCCAAGGATGGTAGGGAAATAAGCTGCGAACTAAACGAATGTTGGACCACAAAAGTTGCTTTCCTTGCAACTCCACAGGCGCATACACATTGGAGAAGAGAGAAATTTCCCCTGACATAAAACAAGAGGCCACCATGGAAAGGGAGGACCTGAAAGACACCCACCAAAGGGGGCAAATCTTACGCGGGTTCCATAAACATGCCACCCCGCCAGAAGACCCTTGAGCACCAATGCATTGGCATCCACCATTCCCCCATAACTTAGGAACTAGATCCATCATACCCTCCACAGAGAGCTTAGTCTCCTGCAAAAAAAGAACATCAGGCGAATGACACCTAATCAAATCCCGAACAGCTTTTTGTCTAGGGCCACTGTTCAAGCCCCTAACATTCCAAGAGAGAACTATCATTTCGAGGGGCATGAAAAATGCGAATCCAGAGTCTTGACTGACCCTGACTCCACCAAAGTCTCCCCTATCATCTTAATCTTTTCCTCATCCTTCTTCCTTCCCAGCTTAGAAATTTTCTCCGGCCCCCCCTTCTTGAGAACTTTTTGCAGAACACCCAACTGAGAGGATGCCTTAATATTCTTCTTGCCCACCTCCGGACCAACTTTTTGCAAGAGGTGAACCTTATCTACACTATCTTTCACTACCTCAGCACTACCACCCAACTCATCCTGAACCTCCATTTGACGATCTGTCCCTAGAGCCGAAGTCCCATCAGTAAGCGGAGCCATAATCCCCTCTGAATTGAGCAAAACCTGACTATAATCTTTCTCAACCTCATCTAAGCATGGCACTCCCATACCCCCCTCCTGTTGGGGAGTAAGCATTGCCTCAACTAAAGGGCCATGCTGATCAATATCCAGAGTCCCATGATCTAGATCCAAAAATCCTGGGTTCACCTCCTGTTGACTAAGATCCTCTAGCACCTCAAACCTGTTGAAGGTGTCCTCCTCCTGCCTGTCCTTCAAAGTCCTTTTATGACCTTTATTTTTGTTTCGGCCTCTAACGGGAATAAATCCATCTTCCCAAAAAAACGGGTGCTCTCTTTCAACTCCACATAACAATAAAATAAAATCTTACAAGTCTAAATGCATACGCAATTTCTGAAATCTGTTTGTAATGACCTGTTGAAGATTTGATATTAAAATTGGCATAGTGGGCCCCAATTCTGGGGATCTTGATAGCGAGGAAACGTTCCATAATGAAATACTTCAAACTTTGATTATTACAAATTTAAATAAAATAAAAAAAATTATGATTTTGAAATCATCTAATTAAATATCATTTGTTGTGTATATAATAAATATATCTACTTTATGTGACCTCTCTTTACCCAATGAAAATATTCTTATGGCTTTTCTTTGAAAAGAAGATTAAAGAATTAAAAAAAGACACATCGTATGTGATTGTTAAGTTAGTTAAAATTAAAAGCTAAATTTTAGGGGGATATTCGTAGTCAACACATCGCATGTGATTCTTAAGTTAGTTAAAATTGAAAGCTAAATTTTCGGGAGATATTTGTGGTTTTAGGAAGAAAAGAAAGTCCCTTAATCCTTATTTTCAAGAAAGCTATTTCTTTTCCTAAAAAAGTGGGATATATAAATAAATAAATAAAAGACTTAGTTTCCATATTAAATATCAAAAATCAGCTCCACCAAACTATTAACAAAATCCTAAATTTAAGTTATTAAGGAGATTAGTGAAAGGATAAGTTGTTAATATTTATTAATTAATTTAGCCATCATAAGATATAAATAAAAGAGTAAATAAAAAAAATAGTGATTAAATTACTAATTGGTTTATTTAGCAAGTATTATTTGTTTCTAAATATTAATAATAATTTTGTTAATTCAATTTTAGTAAAGGCAAAGAAGGGATTAATATGTTTATGTAGTTAAATGTGTTTATTTTATTTTAAATAATCTTATTGATGAAGTTGGTAAAATGATTTAATTTTTTAGGGGAATATTCTATGAGAAGTATTAATCCTTTTATAAAGGAATCTTTTGATAATAATGGTGGAGGGTAGAGTAACTTACTATTTTCAGACGATATAGGGAGGAAACTTGGTCAATTAAAACTTTAGGTATAGGCAATTTATTCCAATCTTTAAAGCTTTTCGTGGTGGGTTGTGTTTAGGATTAATTAGTTTCCCAATGTTGCTACGATCAACTACTTTTATTGATTTGTTAAAGAAAAAAGATAAATCAAAAAATGAAATTAATATTTTAAAAAATAAAAGAAGAATACAATTATACAAACCTTTTTTCAATAAATATTAATTTTAATAAATATACATGTATACTAAGCAAAAGGAAAAAATCAAATAATATTTATTATTTTAGTATTTTTACCATAAAGATTTCATTTATTAGCTATAATGTGGAAATTATTTAATAGTTATCAAAGATTAAAATTAAATAGATATAATAAAATATTATATATATTATTTAGATTTGGGGTTGGTGAGTGTGTGAAAATAGTTAAATTAGGATGATATTACATATCAATAATATGGATTTAAAGTGATGGAAAATTATATAAAAAATCTTTTTAGAATATCTTATTTTTCAACAAAGAATTGAACTAATAAAAGAAGAAAATAATCCTTCAAATTACGTTGGTGTGTAAGACTCAAAAAATTGTAGATAATGCAATTGACTTTGAATCTCACTCTACAAAATATGATTTAACTTGCTATAGCTTGATTATTTTCAATGAAAATGCTTTCATAATCTTTAGACATTTCTAAATCAAAATGTTTTGTAATTCTTATTCCTTATAATTTGTAGAAAATTAGTAATAATATTTAACATAATAAAAATAATAATTGATCAGAAAATATTGAATGAAACAAAATTGAGAATTTATGAAAAGGTGAGTTTTACAAGAATTTATATTTTGAATTATCTTGCTAGATGTCATCTTAGATTTGACAACTTTTGTGGTTGGCAATGTAAGCTTTATTTTCTATATCATGGATCGTTACACACTATTAGGAAAAAAATGAGACAATCCAATTAGGTGGCACACCTCATAGGGTCGATTATGGAAAGCAAAATAGGATGTAATTGTATGTGTACTATGCTTGTTGTTTGGGTCTTATTGAATACCTATGCCCTTGTTAATGACAACCATTTTTAATATTAGTGTTGCTATTTTGAATTATAGTTTTAGGATATGGCTAATGCACAAGCACCTCAAGATGTTAAGACTATTTCAAGCAGTGATTATAAGCCCAATACACCCTCAGCACAAACCCATGAGTTAGCTCTATCAGCAACTGACTCAACATCTGTGGATTGGTTGGGTTTTCCTCATAACAACATTGAAGCTTTTTCAAACAATATCTTGATAAGTTGTCGTGAAATATTTGAAGAAGCTATGCAAACAAGTGAAGATGTATGTGATGTGCAGGATCATGAAGTTGAATTGGTGCAAGAAGCTGTCCAAAAATTTCATGCGACCTATGAAGCACTTGAGCTATAATATGGTTTCTTGTGTGAATTAAAGTACTGCGAATATTATGGAGTGGCCAATGCATTTGAACTAAAGCGTGAATTCCAAGCTCTATTGACTGATATATGGTCTAAGAAGTTCAACTAACTTCTTGGAAGTTAACTACTTTTTTGTGATGTCGATCAAGATTACTAACATGATACAAATTAGATGTTTTAGTGAAACCAAATGAAGAAGCCAAAATAGTTATATGTAGAGCGAAATGGATTTAGTGGGAGTTCAACTAACTTCTTGGAAGTTAGTTACTTTTTTGTGATGTCACAAGATGCCAAAATAGTTATATGTAGAGTGAAATGGATTTAGTGGTCGCCCTTATATTTCAAACCTTAGTTGCTATATATTATGTTTATATTGTAATGTCATTGTACATATTGATCTTTATAGTTCTAATTTTGATGAATAGAACTTATTGTAATACTTGTGTCCCCTTATTCTCAATATTATGTTGAACTATAACCTTAAGTCTAACAAATATATATCGCAACATTGCTGAAAATGATGATATATTTGAACATCATTGTAAAAATTCACTCTTGCAACATTTACCCATGTACAACATTGCACCCAATGTTGATAATTTTGAAGAAGCTATGCGAACAAGCCAAGTTGTATGCGATGTGTAGGATCATGGAGTTGAATTGGTGCAAGAAGTAGTTCAGAAGTTATATGCAACATGTGAAGCCCTTGAATAATATTATGGTTTCCTTTATGGATTAAAGTACCATGAATATTTTGGAGTGGACAGTGCATTTGAGCTAAAACATGGTTTCCAAGTTTTATTGAGTGATATATGGTCTTAGAGGTTCAACTAACTTCTTGGAACATCTCCAATGCACAATAAATGCTGCATAGAGTGCATCATCTCCAATGTACAATAAATGCAACATTGTTGTTCATCAAATCCGAATCATTCTATTATCTGGTGTGCCCTAATGTAACAGGGGGGAAATAGTGCAAGAAAAGATTGGTGCAAACTGAAGATGAATAGTGGTTTTGCTCAAAGTGTCATGTAGCATGTACCTCTTGTAATTATAGGTACATACTACAAATAAGGTTGCAAGACCACACAGTTATGCTATGGGTAGTTGCATTCGATGAAGGAGCAACAAAACTCATGGAAATGTCCGCGGAGAAGCTATACTCTCTACAGTTTGAGGATGACATAGAAAGGGATATTCAGCAGGTAATTAGAGACGTGTTGAACAAAAAATACTTGTTCACTTTGACATGTAGAAATGAAACATACAATAATGAAGAACGTTTGAAGGCAACTATCACAAAGGTTGAGCAGGTTGACTTCACTACAAAGAGCAACATCTTACTTTCCAATATCAAAGAAATGTGCAGTGACAAGAATGACCAACCATAGGATCAATAGATTATATTATAAGATAGTAGTATAGTTGATGGTTTTGTTCAAGCAATAAAATGTATTCAAATCTCCAACCCCATGTGTCATGTCTACCTACAAATAGAAACATGTAAGCTGCTAAATTTACATTTTCCCAACACATGTCATGTATATGAATATTATAAGACTATAGTTGATGGTTTAGTTCAAACAACAAAATGTATTCAAATCTCGAACCACATGTGTCATGTCAAAAAAATATTTTTCTCCCTTCAATATTGTGCATTTGAATTATAACTATAATAGTAAAATCTCAGTAAAACAAAACTAGCAAACTGTATGCTTTTTCTTATGTCTATATATATGTGGAATCTACTTCTTCTACCATTGTAGGACTCAGTTATTTTGGCATGATGTAATCTTCAACTATCTTAAAACTACACTTTAATAGATATTAGTTGTAAAAAATATGAGTTGAATATGTAATTTTTGATTTTCTATTTTCTATTTTCATAGATATATATATGAATTTTAATTATTTTTTCCTGATGCTATTGGGTTGCTTACCTAAGAAATTGTATTATTTTACCTTAATAATTGTCCATTATATATGTATGTGTGCGTTTGTGTTTGTTTAGATGTATAAATATCCAAAATGTACTTCTTTTAGCATTGTAAGCTTTACATATGTTGTGTTGATGCCACTATAGTTGTTCAAGTGTGTTTATTCTTCTCTTATTACTAATTCATACTTACAGTCCCACAGTACAAATGGCAGACCAATGCCTTGAAACAAGCCAAGCTCGCTTGCAACAACTAGAGATTAGAAGACAACAAACTCGAAAAAGAAGTTTTGTTTTGTAAAGGGCAATGCATCATGCTCACATCCAACATATGGACACAAGCAGGACTGGTGAATGGAGCTCTTGGTGAAGTTGTTGAAATCATTTACAGTCCAAGTTCCAAACCGCCAGATGTTCCCATGTATGTTGTAACAAGGTTCGATGCCTACAACGACCCACCATGGAACGAGCTTGACCCCAAGAGCATATCGATAATACTTGTTTCCTTGGGCAATAGAAGGAAAATACCACTCACAATGGCATGGGCTATTACCATACACAAAGCTCAAGGCCTAACATTGCAAAAAGCAACAATTGATATTGGTAAAATAGATAGGCATGGACTAACATTTACAGCCATATCTAGAGTTCAATCGTTAAACGATCTTCGCATTCAACTGCCACTCTCTTTTGAAAGATACTCCAAAATGCAAACCAATCCATACGTAATCATAAGGAAACGAGAGGAGGCCCGCTTACAACAACTATGTCTCTCCTAAATCATGGTATGCAACTCTCATTCCTATCCATCTAATATCTCTCCCAAATTCCCAATGTGCATCAACACCTAATCTAAACACCTAACCACCCCATTGCTTTCATTGTGTAGGCCTTGAAGATAAATGACAAAGATCGCAAAAGCTCGTTGCTACCAAAAAATTACTCCGCTTCTACATGTTCAAAATAAAATACCATTGTATATCAGCCTATCGGTGTAAGTAGTGCACCTCATTGGGGTGCAACTGCTAGTTATACTAAAAGCTTGCAACTAATATGTTTGCTCTTTGGAATAAGACGCGTTTGGCTCAATCATCTGGTTTATAGAAGAGAGAGCATCCTTCCTTGAGTTTTTCGTCAAGGCAAGATGGAGCTAACAAAATTCTCTAATGATAGATTACCGTTTATACTATTAGTGGAGCTGTATATTATGTGAAGATATAAAAGAGAAATAACAAGATGGGGATGGGGATATATCTCATGATAGAAAAAAACAAAAAAGATAAGATGTCAGATAGAAGAGGTACGTTGGATGAAGTATATGAATGGATGAAGAAGTATCGGGGCTACAAGGAGAAAAAGATTAAGTGTGGGATTTGGATTTGCCATTTGCGTGAAATACAAAGTCTAACATGAAAGTCAACTAAATAAAGTCGTTCTTAATATAGCCACCACATGTTATCTGCCAGAATCCGTGCTAGTTGGGAAAATCAAGAAAAGACAAATCTAAAGGCAATGATTAAACATGGTGGGAAGGAAATGAACGAGAGGGATCATAAGGAAGAAAGCTAAGGAAGGATTAATGAAAAAGGGGCAAAACCAAAATTAGAATATAGTCTGATTGGGAATAATATTCTTTGGGATCTAATGACAAACAGTAAGCAACTGCACAAGGTAAGAATTATCATAGCTACTAACTATTTGTGTATTTAGAAAATAAGAATTGAATTATTGCTGACTAATCCTTTATGAATATATTTAAATATAATATGATTTACAAATATATTTGATATGTTATAACGGATAAATATATATTAGGATTAAATGACAAGATGATAATTGAGGAATGTATTTAAGCAATATACCTAGTGATTTATAGATATATCTTAGATAATTGATAAATACAATATGAATTTAGTATTGTTGATTGGCAAGCATCTTAGGAAATTAGCAGTTATATATTATGATTGATGTTGTATAAATATGCTGAGCAGACAAATTATATTTAAATATATTCATGACTGATTCCAATAAGGATTGTTAAATATATATGTTAAATATAAGTATGGTTGTATAGTAACTCATGTATTTGGTAAATAAAGTACTGAATGTAAATTACATTATGATGATCAAGTCAATGGGATATATCAATCTATTGGGAAATGGTTTCATGTTCCTATATGCGTTCTCATGATATAGTTAACATCCATATGAATAACTAGTTAGGGAGATACTCAATAAGTAAGAATGAAATATTTATATCAATTTTGATCTTCGATATTATTATTGAAACTTATTGACCTTTAATGCTTCTAATATTTCTTTAAGAAACACATTGAGTGTCAGATTCAGGTTTAAGTACCTTCGCTAGGAAGGAGTCAATTTAGATGGTTAAGAAGAGCCTTAGCAGGATAAATCCAAGTAAGGGTAAGTTTCAGAGGTAAGTACTCTCAACTGACGGAAGGGCATTAAGGATGATATAATCGAATTTGCGTTGTTAGGGATAGTAGGTTAAGATGTAATAAATAACCCATTTCTTGTTAGTGAGTGTAATGAACACTCTAATCTATGATGATGGGTGAATTCGATTAAGCATAATATGATAGCTAATGCATAGAGGTTAAATGACACTTTCTAATGTATGTTATTCGTCAAGCCACAATAATATTGCTTACAACAATTATTGTGTCTTGATAAAATTCATGACTCTACCTTGAAGAATAGACTTCGGGCCGAACTCCCTTTTGTTAGCGCTCAATAAGGACTGTGTGTTTGTGGAGAGAAAACCTGGTAAATTGCTCCACTGATGGAGGGTCCCAAGATGGGTGGAACACCTTGAGGGATGTCCACTTTGAGATGCGTTCACACACCCTTTTACTCAATAAATCGTCATCCCATGAGGCTAGGAAAGAGGAGACAAGGTGAGACTCTATTCCAATCAGGAGAAGAAGTCATAATTGATTATGTTAATTTATGGTTTAGATGATAATGCCTTTTGATTGACTTATTCTTAAGATATGCAATTTGAGATGATCTAATCATGAACAAGGAATTATGTGCTTTTTGATAACACATGTTTGAGTGTTGGTCTTCAAAGACTACTTACATGAGTAAAATTATGATTTGTAAAACCAAATTCTTTACCCTAACTTGTGTATCTTATGTCTCTAATAAGGGGACATTACAAGTGGTATCGGAGCATGTTCCTACCATTCTGTGTATATTGTGTATGCCTTACATGTATTCCAATGTGTACTTGAGATAATTTATGTGTATTCAAGTGTATTCAAAGGTTTACCTTGTGACTTATATGTATTCCTTGTAACATATGTTCATGTGAATACCTTGCATATTATGTGTATTTGTGTATATGTTTTATAACTCATGGTATGCTTGATGACCTTGGGATGGTCAATGGGTCCACAGTGTAGTATGGGATGCACCGAATCCCCTTCCTAGTTGTTTGATGTATACTTCATTCGATTGTATTTGTATTTGATTGTGTAGATATGCAAAATCAACATCATGCATCTAAATCTAACTAATTAACATCAAATTCTTCTGTTAATCGAATAAAGCAATTTATTCGATTAAATTCCTCCTTTAACTAAATAAATCAACTTTATTTAATTTGATCCTAACATCATCCTCTTTGATTAAATAAATCAATTTTACTCAATCAAATCCTAACGTCCCTCTTTAAATTAAATAATTCACTTTATTTAATTAATCTCTGAAGTCATCCATTAAAATTAAATAAATTCATCTTTATTTGATTTAACATTAACATCATCCTCTTTGATTAAATAAATCAAATCTTTATTTAATTAAATCTAAAATCATTTTCTTCTCATTTTGATTTATATTAATCCTAAAATCTAAGTCAAAAGTCAAAATCACCTAATCTTCACTTAAATTAATCAAATGATGATTAATCATAATCATAATCACTCCAATCCTCTAGATTTTGCAACTTGTGCAAATAAATCAATTTAATTGATTTATTAAATCTTCCCTTTTCATTCAAAAAAGGCATCAAGAGGGAATATTCTCCAAATTTGAATTCTCCCTCCCAAGTGTCTTGTCCTCCAACATGGCATTAACTCCTCTTACATTGTCTCTTACATGTCTCCCACTCAACATTTAATACTCTTTCTTCTCCCTCCAATAAGCCAACTTTCAAATTTCAAATTTGAACCTAATAGCATTTATCATGCACAATGACCAGAATGTGCACAACCTCCCTCCATTGGAATGTTGAAAAGTGGAATTTGGCCATTGTTTGATGTTTTATCCCACATCCTTCATGTTTTGCATTCTTCCATCCTTCATTCCTATAAATGGAGGATTCTTCTATTGATTTTGGACACAACTTGATACACAATCTCAACCATTTTCATCTTGATCACTCATCATCATCTTGCATCTTCATCATCCAAGAGCTTATCAAGGGTTGGGAAAGGGCTACTTTCCATATCAAAGTAGCACCAATCCACTATGAGATAGAGTTTTATTCTTGCTTTCTTAGGCTTTCATTTAGTTTATTTGATATCCTACTTCTTTGTTTGCATAGGTAGCATGATCCAATATTTCATAGGGATGCTTGTTTTGGTTTGCTTAAGTTGGACTAACAATGTTAATAGTTGTTTGTTTTGAGTATTTGCATATTTTAGCATCTACAAAATGACACTAGAAGGAGGGCGAACCCACAACCACAATCGATTAAGTTTTTGAAATTAATGTTTATCAATTACTTTTGTGTTGGGCATTCTTGAAATTTGGTTTAACATCAATTCAGTTTGTTGGTTACATTTTCTTTTGGCAGAGGCATTTTAATTGCATGTTAGTTACTATTAACTAATTCCTTTCACTATGATCTATTTTTTTGCAGGTGAATATCTATCTGACATCTTAATAGAAGTGATTTGATAGTACTAGTCTACTTTATTGTTGATTAGTAATAAATCAAATTCCAATATCCTTAGCTCTCGGTTTGAAAATGATAGATCATAGTTGCATAATTCATTATTAAAAATATTATATTCGTGTAACTTGTGTTTGTCAAGAAATACCATGTTAGTTAACACATATAGTCTGTTAAAACATGACGTTTGTTAACACATATCATTTGTTAATACATATTGTTCGTTAACACACAAGACGTTTGTTAACACAACACGTCTGTTAACACATGACATTTGTTAACACATATCATTTGTTAATACATATTGTTGGTTAGCACATATAGCGTTTGTTAACACATACAAGCTTTTGAAATAGATGATGTTAGCAATGAGAAGTGACTTGAGCCATGGTAGATGAGAGACAATGAGCAGAAGAAGAGGTGTTTGGTATTGTTGCGATCGAAGTTTCCATTAAAGTGCAACATTCTTATTAAATATTGGTTGCTACCATAAAGTCTTTAGTCTATATTTAAACACACTGTAAGCATCATGCACCCTATCTTAGATATGCTGGGAAATCTGAAATAGAGTTGGACATGTTTCTTTTAAAAAACTACTATCGATTGTTGCACCATTTATTAACATTGATTAGTGCGCACTGATTTATAATAGAAATTCATAAATATTGTTCATTCAAATTTTAAATGTTGATCACTCTTGAGGCGAGCTCTTTCTATTCAATATCGACGCTGCCTGCTTTAATATTTTATGTATCTTGTCCTTGAGGATACAAAGATAGAGTGGGATAGGGTGGGAGAGAGTGTGGGGGAGTGGGAGAGTGGTGTGAGAGAGTGGGAGAGAGTTTGGGAGAGTGGGAGATAGGGAGGGAGAGAGTGGGAGAGGGTGGGAGAGGGTAGGAGG
>VDFB02117806.1:0-52829 GCA_007258455.2 Sequoia sempervirens | reverse complement strand
GCTAGATAAGATCAGGAACATGATGTGGCCCCATCAGGTAAAAAGGACCATTCTAATGTTCTTTTAAACATATTTAATTGCAATTGGTGTATTAATTAATGTAACCTTTTTTGTTTCAACTTTAGAGCATGTAGAGCATGATCAACATGTTGAGCATGATCAGGCTAGAGAAGATCAGGAACATGATGTGGTCCCATCAGGTAAAGAGGACCACTCTCATGTTCTTTTAAACATATTTAATTTCAATTGGTGTATTAATTAATGTAACCTTTCAAGATTTCAACGCAGATCGATTTGCTGTGGTGTTTAAAGTATGTTGGAGTATGAGTCTATAACAAAGTTCAGGAACATGATGTGGACCCATCAGGTAAAGAGAACCAATCTAATGTTCTTTTAATTAATTAAATACTTGTAACAATAATAATAAAACATATCAGTTTAGCATTTCTTTGTTATTGCGCTAGAATTTCTCAAGTAGCCGTGTCCACGCCGCGAGCGTATGACTAGAATACACATTAAGATTACAAGTAGGTATGTAACATCTAAAGGGGGGACAAATGATTTAGAAAACGATACTCCACTTGAAAAAAATTTAGCTTTAAAAAAGAAACAAAAAAAAAGTGATTGTAATCATATCATGACAAGCATATTTTTTATAATATGTAAAAACTGAAAGAATAAATATTATATGTTAATGAATGAATGTGAATATGTTAATTAATGAATGTTATATGTTAATGAATGAATTTTATATGTTATTAATGGATGAATGAATGTTATATGTTATTAATGGATGAATGAATGAATTTTATATGTTATTAATGGATGAATGAATGATTAATGTTATATGATTGGGTATGGGGAATTGAGAGTGATGTGAGGGGGGGAGAGGAGGGGGCGGCGTGGGGGAAAGGGCCAAATGAGCTTCCACCGTCACGTGGTTGGTCCTATTAAGTAGATAATATTAAACTATTCTCGAAACAAAGAGAAGCTCAATAAGGTAATGCACTTTTCAATTTAAGAAATGCATCATTTGAAGCATCAAACCAATATGCAAAGATGAAAGAAAGTGCTAACTTTTCACTATGGTGGCAGAAAAATGATTATTTATACCCTGAATCCATGCTCTGCATCATAATTTGAAGTTGTTTCCATTCCAATGTTCTGATTTTAGTTTGTTTGTATGGGTTTGTATGAATACCACATTGTGTTGTGTGTGGATTTGGTTTCAAAGCTCTGTTTCTTCTATTTTTAGTGGTGACATAACTCTAAAATTTGACTTTTGTGCATAATAGGTTAGTGGAAAAATTGACAGCTCTGAAGGGTTTAGAGGCTCAATTGAGATAGATACCATAGATATTTCGATCTTGTTGTTGATGGGAGGATTCCACTTAACCATGAAATTTTGTAACATATGTAGGTATGCAAAAGTTTCTCTACTTACATTCATTCTTGATCATAAATGTTGTAAATGATATTAATGCTTCAAACTTAAGATTCATTTCATTGTTATAATGATAAAACTGTTATACTTTGCTATACATTCAAGCATTCTCTTGCCCCCTACCCTTTGATCTCTCCCCCCTCCTTTTAAGAATTTTCTTTGTCATAAAAGATTTACATTTTTATCTCATTTACACAAATTTATCTGAAGCGCTAGGAGTGAATAAAGATATGTAAAAGATGATGGATTATGTCTAAACAAAAACTTTCCATCATATAGCTAATTAAATCCTTAATATTTGAATAGTTTAGAGCTCGAATAATGCTTGTATATGCATGTGTAGCAATAAGGGAGCCTATGTGAAGATTGAAATTTAAAACATCACTTTGGTATTTTTCCTTAGGCAGTGAAATGATATTTTGAGTAATACAAACCTACACAAACATTGATATTTTTTGACATTGCATTGAGGAATTTTTTTTCTATTATACCTACCCTCGGATAGACATGGAGATATATAATATTGGTTTCTGGGTTTATTTTGTAAGTAGTTAATTTCACAGAGGAAGACTAAAATATTTTTAATGTCCTATGTCAGATGTGAAAGCATATGAATCACTTGCTGAAGGCACCATTTTGTATTCATCCAAAAACTAGTTTGTTCCTTTTTTATGTTTGTTGCATGTGTTTTTTTAGGCTCTAGAGATGTAGCTTGGCTCTTTCCTTTGCAATTTTCATCTATTTTGATGACTACAGTAGATTGTCCTCATAATTTTTCATGTATATCTATTTGTAACCTTATTTTCTACCAATCAATTTGCAAACTAGTCACATAGTAACAACCATTTCACTAACTTGTAGTCATCCATTACTTCATATGTTGCAGGTTGTGTTTGTGTGCCAATAAATCCTGATGATTGCGAGAACTTTAATCCTACAAGTGTACCCAATCTTTCTCAAGTAAAAGTCTTACCTTATTTTATAGTACTTTAAATAGTTAATTGAAGGTGCTTCTTTAGATCTGAGATAGTTGAACCCTGGATTAAAATATGGTATTAGATGGGTAGTATAATGATAAAACTAAGGTCCATTGAACATAAATTACGAACATAATTTACTGGACTATGAATAGTGTTACAATTATAATTATTTCTCCTTTACCTACCTCTACATTAATGAAAAAGATAGCAGATATTGGAAGTTCATTGCATGTCTCATGTATGTGTTAGTATTTTAATTTTGTTTAAGTTGTTCAAGAGCTTGATTAGGTCAAGAATAGTTTCTACAAGCTCTATTCTCTTGACACTGCTCAGCATTTTCCCTACACATTTTCTCTTCAATCCAAACGTTTCTTAACTCCTTCCCTTGTTAGCCCTTGGTTGTTCTCAAGTGTAATGCTTTTTCTATGCATTTTGTAGTCTGTATGTATGATCAGTCATCTCTTATGGAGCATGGATAACCTTTCATTGAATTGTTGTTGTAATTAGACAATTTCCATTGTGAGAATAATCATTTAATTTGTATGGAAGTAAGTCTTTTTCATATTATTTGACTTGGTATTGTAAACTTGTCTTTGCAGGATTCTCTAGGGGGAACAACAGAACTGTGATGATAGGTAGAGTTGTACAACACCATAAATCATTTGGCATTATCAATATATTGCCTATAGAATACTCTGTGCAACTAAAATGGAATGTGCAATGACAATTGGTCTAGAATTCAAATCTGAATATAAGTAGATTATACACAAGAAGATGGTATCTATTCTATGATTTAAAGAACCCCAAAATAAGAAAATTAATAGGTTCTATTTGTTTACTTGCTCTTAGACACTTGTTTAATCAGTGAGACCCTCAGAATGTCTTGTTGATAACTAGCAGTGTTCAAAACTCCTGAAGAGGTCAGATTGGTGTGGCATTGGATTTGTCTTGCCGACAGAAGTAATCAGCAAGACATGGACTATCAAAGTGATTTTTCTATCATGTGCCGATGATTGATCTCTCACCAATGGGTTGGCTTCGATGGTCATCGCCAAGAATCTCAGCGATGGTACATTTCAACAAATATTTTTTTAAAAAAAATTGCATTGTTTAGTCGCAATTTCGACGAAGGCCACTGACGAATCACCGAAAAGGTCCAACGAAGTTGCTATAGCTGCAATGAAGGCTTCGTCGTAACTCCTTGCCCATTTCATCAAAATGGCGACGAACTTCTGGTGTTGTTTCGACGCTTCAGAAGAGCCATTGCAATTGCATTTTGGTTGTAATATGTCGGTGGATACATGAAGTTTTCATTGATATTTCAATGAAAATATGAGTCATTTTATGATGCCGACGATCGACGAATCTGCGTCGTTATTTTGACATTTAATTCATCGTTGGAATTTCGACGAAAAAATAACGACGAATTTTTTTTTGTCAATTCATTGATTTTTTGACAAATGTTTGTCAAACGACCGACGAACGTTCATCGGAAAATGGAGTCAAATTTAGTAGTGGTACCAGAGGTTTGTGGCATTTGCATTTGCATTGAGTTTTGTTAAGGAGGAAAATCATTACATCTACATTAAGATTATTGATGATCGAATGGTAATCATTGTCTTGCAGGTGGATAATATGTTGTTTACTAGTAATAACAAGGTAATAGTTAGGGAGCTCAAAACTTATCTTTTTGACAAACTTGAAATAAAGGAATTGGAGGCTATGAAATATATTATTGGAATGGATATCATCATGAATCGTGTACACGTAAAGCTTTTGTTGCGTTAGAGTAATTATGTAGATACCATTTTGTGATGGTTTGGTATGCATGACTATAACCCAATTATTATTTTATTTCCATTTGGTACTAAGCTTACTTTATACATATGTCCTAAATCTAATGATGATTTTGGTGGAATTTCTAATGTGACTTATGCTAGTGTTGTTAATAATTTGATGTATACAATGGTTTACACTAGAACAAATTGTCAACCCCAATCCTAGACCTACACAAACACAATATTAGATCCAAATGCAAGTCAAGATTAAGATTCCCCATGAAATTCATTCGCAATGCTCAAAATAGGAAATAATGAAGAACACAACAATAAAGCTATTAAATCCTATCAAAACATGCAAACTCTCAATCCCATGGGGGAATTGGTGTCAATTTGATGTCGAAATTGGCCCTTTCCCAACTCCTATGCAAGCTTTGATGATTTGATGATGATGTGATCCACTTGGTGATTGCTTCAAATGGGCTCCATGAAGAAAACCTGCGATAACCTAGCTATGACTTGATAAAATTGATGAAAATGATAATGCTTGAAGATGAAATTGAGTATAGTATGTTTGCTCAAATTGTGGATGATCAAAACAATGGACAACCTCTCTATTTATAGAGGAAATTGATGAGAGAAGAGGCAAAAGGGATGAATGTGGCACAAACACCCAACCAATAGGAAGAAGCCACTTGTCAAGATGTGAGAGGATGAAGGTTGAGCACATTTTGATCAATGTGCAAGTTTGAAATTTGAATTTGATGAAATGACATGTTTAGGGGGGATGAAAGAAGAGAGTTAATGCCAAGTTGACTTGTGTAAGAGACATGTAAGAGCTCATAAATGCCAAGTTGGAGGACAAGTCCTTTTGGGAGGGAGAGTTCAAAATGGAGGAATATTCCACTTGAGATGCCCTTTTGAAAGTAATTGAAGATTGTATAAATCAAATAAATTGATTTATTGTGCAAGTTGCAAAAGCTAGAGGATTTGATGGATTAGGATTAGTTTTAATTGGGATTTGATTAAATAGGAGGAGTTTAGTTGATGTGACCATTTGATTTAGCTTTTTGGATTGATTTAAACCAAAATGAGAGGAAAATGATTTAGATTTAATTGAATAAAGATGTTAATTTATTTAATTAAAGAAGGAGATGATGTTCGATTAAATTAAATAAAGATTGATTTAATTTAATAAAGTGACTTTAGAGATTAAATAAAATTGATTTATTTAATTAAAGGGGGGCTATAGGATTAAAAAATGATTTATTTAATTAAAAGAAGATGATGACTTAATCAAATAAAGTTATTTTATTTAATCAGTATAATTTCCGTGTCTACACAAATATGACCATCTTCTCCACTAAAAAATGAAATGACTCTAGTTTTTGAAAGAGGTCTCTTATTTGTAAAGAAATCATATTTGTTCTTGAAGCATTAATTTGGTGCCTTCAATCTAACAAATTGTCTTATGAGCATGGTTTTAGTATAGATCAACCTATCCTAATTCTTAGTGAATAAGGACAAGAATTCACCATCAAAAATTAAAGAACATTAGGTGAGTATATTACCACCTTTGGATTTACCAAGTATCTTTGGATTCTTAACAATGCAAGAGTTCATATCAACATTGATCTAGTAAAATTGTTACCTGACTATATCATCTTAGACATGGCAAGGGTTGAATGGATGCAGTTAGTATATTAGAAGAAGATCCTTCTCATATAGGTTGTGTGATGAACATAACCATTTAGCTAGGTTTTATGGCTTACTAATTGCATCAAGAATAATAATAAAGAAGCTATCCAAAGAGACTAGAAACCACAACCTCTCAAGAACCTCCACAACAATTACTTAGCCTTAAAAAAGAGAAAAAAATGGCCAACCATAAAAGACAAAATACCACAAATTGAGGATAAATACCAAAGGGCATATGCACACAAAGGGAACCCTCATCACACATGGAGGTACTAGCTCACAATAAAAACACATTCCATGGTCCAACCTCATAAGAAGTCAACAAAGCAATATATATCTTGATTGAAGAGACAGATTCATCAAAATCCATTCAAAATTAGCTTGGGACCACAAAAATAACTATTCCAATTCAACCAATTTTTTTTCACACCAATTGATGTTACAAAATCAATACACATATCCAAAAATTCCAAAGGAAGACAAAATCATAAGCCTAAATTTAAAGATTTTATTCTCTAGTCCAAGCACTCTATTATAAAATAAAGATCGATCCTATAAATCTCACAAAAGGTCCCAATGGAGAAAGCACTAGGAATTTTTCAAAGGGCAAGTTACATATGGTGTAGGGATGGATATAAAGTAAAAATTGTTTAGGGCCTTGGGGAGAGCCTTGTTGCAATCTTTAGAATGGTTGCTACCAATATTTGGTTGAATGCCAATAGATCATATAGGCCAATACCACATTGAATTGGAAAATTTAGATGCTTACAACATCTTTGGTTCTAGTAGATTTTTTGTGAATTTTCTTAAATTTGTGATTTGGAAAATGTTTTGTAACAACCCTAATTATAATATCTCAACCTTGTTGCTATTGACATTCAAATTTTGATATTTTAATTTATTTCAAATACTTTTAATCTAAAAAAAATTACATTTATAGAAGAATTATAGCACTACATACTTTTGGTCCTTCAACAAGTATGTATTGTATTTCTCAACTTTTAGATATCTTTTTATGTACCATGATAATACCTCACACTTCAATGACTTGTGAATCTCCTAATTTGGTATGGAATCAAAGGTATCAACAATAGTCCAATTTAAAAGTAGAAGGTTTCACATAATTCCTAAACAATCCAAGCTCTACTATTTATCAATTTGTTGAAATAAGCTTTCTCTTGAATCCCCGCCCATATTTACTTATACCCTTTAAAAGTGTTCCCTCTTTTCTAGTTCCATGTGTCAATTGTTATTAAATTTTAGGATAATTTAAAGTTTAAGTTTAAAGTTACAACCAATGCACACTTTGATTCAGGTTTAGTTTAGATTTGGTAAATGAAATTATGTTTAATGCGGTTTATATTAATATTTGTAGTATGATCTTTAAGAGTCTATATGTGTATGAGAAAGATATCATATATTATTTACAAAGGAACTAATACATATTGGTCTTGAAGGTGAAAGAGTATTTCCTAAATTAAATTACCATGGTAAATCTAAGATTGCTTTGGGTATTTTATCAAAGAGAAAATGTTGGATCAATGCAAGTAATATAATTGCAATCTTAGGGTTTGAGAGTATAGTTGAAGGAGTTTATATTGAGATTCTTGTTTACAAGGATTAGCATGTATAATAGTTCCAATAGAGAAAAATTTAGTCTTCATATCATATCCCTTAGCCCTAAACAAGGTGCAATAGTGGCTAAGATTATAATTGTGAGGCGAATAGTAAAAAATAAGGTATTTTTGTCAAGAAACTTGTTATAATGAGGGAATGAATTATCTTAGTAATAATTATATATTGAAGGGTAATTAATGGTGTTTTGATTAGGGCTAAAAACTGGGTTTTGAAGGGGCCTGAAACCCTAAACAAAAGAAGAATGTTGATACACAAGAGATCAACATTAAGCATAAATCAACCCAACAACAACAAGCTACTACAAAAGATAACTCACATACCACCAACAGCCTCTTAACACAGGCTATACATGACACACAAGCATGGGCCCGAAGCCCATAAATAACCTGGTTTTATCCTGGACTAGAAACCTCACCCACGTTTTGATTGCAAAAACCACCTGAAACATTTAGGCAATAAAGCCACAAAACAACAGCCAACCTTCTGCTCAAAAACAACAGACCAAAACCCCACATAAGAAAAGTAAGTTTAATGGTAAAAACAACCATTAAACCCAAACTCCTAATAAAAAACACCAACACACAAGAGGAGAACCGCCCCTTGAAGCACCCAAGCACATCACTGACCAACTTCAAGTCCACTTCAAGAGGACTGAGCTCCCCTCTATAGGAGAGGATGTTGTGAAAACCCAAACCACCAAAAGCACACCTCTCCAACAACCTCACTCTCCACCTAATTAATGGTGTTAACACCATTAATTGAGGGTAATTAATGGTGTTAACTTATTGGTTAGAGTTTATTTATCCACTTTCACTATTTTTGGAACAACAATTATTGTAATATTAGTTGCCACTCGTTATTTTACTTTGAGGGGGATCAAAAACCTAATTTGTCATCACACTCTAATTATTATTAATTTCAGGACTATTTTGGAAATTCAAGTATTACTCTACCTTGGAGAAACTAATCTACCATTGTAACCATACATTCATTTATTATCATCAATTATAGCTTGGTCTATTCCGAGCACACTTTGTAAGATCTCCTCGTAAAACATGTAAGAGAATTTTTGCACTTATTGCATATCCTTGTCAAGGGAGTGCAAGAAAGATCACATAGTTTACAATAGTCCATGTGAGGGGAACTAGCAAAAGAATAGAGGACTAACCTCCTTCAAGTGACAAAGTGTGCTAGACTTAGTATGGCTATTTATGATATGAAACAACTACCTTATGTTATTTTTGGGGAGTTTGTTAATCTCAAAGAACCAAATAAAATCTAATATAATTTTTTTAGATGATTGGATGAAGCCCTTGTGTATTTTATAGTAAAAATCAAGCTTAATCCTTTCCAAGGTCTTAGAAAAGATCTTGGCAACTATAGCTTCCCATAGGATAGGCTCTCTAGTGATAGTGGTATAAACCATAATATGAGTGTTGGCATATCCCTTGCCCTTAAATTTAGAAATATTAGCAAGTGGATTAGGAAAAACCAAACTCTTAATCATGTCATCTAGGGGCTTCATTAGGCATTTAAGTTTAAGTGCACAATATGAGATAATGAAGAAAAGGGGTAGATATAAGGCTATATCTTTCAAAATAGAGTTGGTGAAATTCTACGTAACAATGTGGGAGATTAGCGGGCTTGGTGCCTCTAATGGTAACTAAAGGAAGAAATCCTAAAAAATTCTTTAACCATAAAAATGTAAGATAAGACAAAGAAAAAAGAAAAAGAAGGCATCTTGCATCATGTCCCGTTTGACAAAATAATTGACAAATACATAATATGCTGAGAGGAATCCATGGGCAGCTTGCAAATTATTAATCTTAAAAGCATGACAAACATAATTTTTCAGTTAAGAAAACTAGCAAAACAAATTTGCATTTCATTCTTGAGAAATTAAATTGCTCTTCTGCTGAGAAAATATTTGATGCAATTGGAATTACAACCCTTATTTATGGTATAGTTCAAACCATGTGAAAGAAATGAGATTTATAACACTACAAAAAGTGAATTTTAAACAGTTACAACTTGAAAATTCCTAACAACATTTTCAGCTACAATCATATCTAAATTGATTTCAGCATCTTATTCCTGAGCACTATGTGACCACGGAAGAAATGTTGTAATGTTTTTGCTTCTGAAGAATCAGGCAATTCCTAGGATCTTCTTGATATCTTTCTGCAAACATCAAATGCAAATATTAGTGTCTGTTTAAAGGCATGTATCTGATTACCACATCAAACATTTTCTGTTTAAAAATAGGTTCTTGCAGTTATTATGTGTAAGGTATGAAACTACAAAAGAGGGATTGTCAAGTACTTCAATACTGAGTGGAGAAGTAGTTGGAGCATATCGATCAACCACATTTCCATCTTTGTCCACCAGAAACTTGGTGAAGTTCCACTTAATACTGTCACCCAAAAAGCCACCTTTGCTTGATTTCAAGAACTTATAGATAGGAGCTGCATTAGCACCATTGACCTCAACCTGCATCACAGAACTGCAATATAAATACTGAAAAATCCAATAAACATACCAGATGAGCTAGTTATTACAAGATTGGATGATGTCACATAAATGAGAAAGCAATTTAAACATGAAAATAACAAAATAGGAGTGATATGCTGACCTTGTCAAATATTGGAAATTCTGCTTTAAAACGAGTACATGCCACTTCTGCAATCTGCTCGTTGTCACCTGGTTCCTGCCCAGCAAATTGATTGCATGGGAAGGCCAGTATTTCTAGTCCTGCAAAAAGTTGACCAACAAACTGTATATTGTCAAAAAATTAAAATGGTGAGAAATAAATGTTTGAAATCCAACTTAAGAGAAATTTATGACTAATAGCTATTAATGAACTTAATCAAGTGTAAGTAGATTCCATTAAATTCTTGATTATGTTTTCAAGACAAAGCAATTCCATTTCCTTCCGAAAACTAAAAGTCATCCATGAAAATTCATTTCTAAGGTGAAAAAAAAGCATCGAATTCAATTATGACTTCACACTTCTAGCCTTTGTTCAATGGTGTAGTTCTCAGGACATCAAGATGCCCTAGATTGAAGCATCGATCTACAATGATTTCAAATGTCCTTGAAGAGCTGAGCTAGGAGATAAAAGCACCAAGCTGAAGGGAAAGAACGATTTTTGGGGATTATTTTCTCAGCACATTTCAAAAGGCTAGATTACTGCTAATCTATACACATTCAACAGAATCTTTGGAAAAGAGAGGCTAATTTGTTTTTCTTAAAATCTACTATCTATCTATATATGTGCTTGATTGATTTATGAGAAACACTTAATCATCATCATCACTTATAAAATACTGTATTTTACCCAGGGACAGGGTTCCCTCACCACATTACAGTGACCATGAAATTCTGCTCAGGGACAGGCATCCAGTCCCCATACCCCAGTAACTATATTTAAATGGTTATATAGGATATGCTTATTCATATGATCCTGTCCTCTGTTTCAAAATGGCATCCCCATATCTAGGTGACAGTTAATACAAATTCAGAATGTTCGCATTAAGAAAGAAAAACATCCCTAGAAAGCTCAAGTAATCGACCCCATGGAGTGAATTCCATTACAGCATCTTCCATAAACCAATCCAATTTTAAGAAATATAATGGCCTCTGAAGATTATTATCCATTGAAGAGTGCACAAAAATCTTATAAAACAGGGGAAGTTAGTATATTACAAAAAAATTACCTTGCTCCTTATACTTTGCGTACAATTCATTCATCTCGTTGTAGTTAGAGGTAGTTAATCCACTGCCAAAAACGAAATCAAAAATTAAAATCCATCGATCATCAATAATTTGAAAATGGGACAATTACATAAAATATAAATTGTGTGGCAGCCACCCACAGAACCATCCCCCAAACTGCCCACAAATGTTTTATATTTCCCCATTCACAAAAGTAAGAGTAAAATACCATTCAGAGGCGACATTGACGATAAGTAGAGCTTTGCCCTTGTAAATACTGAGATCCACATCATTACCCCTGATGTCCTGCGATTAAACATTACTGACTTAAGGCTATGACTTTTACATGCAATTTCAACCTCATGGCAAACAAAAAAACACGTTAACATGTTTTAATTAAACGCTATAAGATGGAATCTGAAAGTACCTTGACTGTAAAATCATGGACATTGGCTTGCCCTTCTGATGAACTGCCACCCATTGTAGAAAAAATTGGGATTAGAGGAAAATAGAGAGTACCCAAATGGGAATGGATAATTTTCCTTACTGGTTATTAGTGAATTGATCGGGAAAGAACACCCTTTAGATGGATTACTGTCACACTGAGCTATAGCGTGGAAGTTATGAGATCTAGTGAAATGGTTTATGGGTTTATATAGAAGAACAGTAAGAGCTTTTGGTACATTAATAAAATGTGAAAGGGGACAAGAGCGGCACGTTACAGTCGTAGGAACCATCGATTCTTCCAGGTGGAATTTGGGATGAGATTAAAAACTACAAAGCTCTAGAATGTCGGCTTTGAATTGGGGTCAAGAAGACTGATTACAGGGGCGTTTTGACCTTTTGTGGTGTGAACTTTTATAGAGTACAGGTTGGCTTTATTTCAACACCATCTAGAATATGGAGGTTGTTGATGGGATGGGAGAGCAATGGTTTATTAGATGGCAATTCTTCATTTGAGGGCTTATAGTTAATTAATAAAATCAATTTATATTAGGGGGAAAGATTTTTTATTTTTTATTTTTTAATAAGTACGAAGAAATTTTTGTTGGAGAATTTAAATAAAGAATATAAATAGTTAGTTTTTAATCTGATGAGAATATGGTTTTATTATGTTTCAAAATTAATTGTCAATATTATAGAATTTTTGAAATTGTGGAATAATATATGTAAGAGAATAGTTTTAAATGAAGTTATATATTATTTTTTATGTTGAGGCAAGTGTAATATTCTAATATTATTCACCTTCTTAAAAGGTTCAATGTAGACATGCCTAGCCTTTTCCCTTAGTTAAAAAATCAGTTGGACATTATGAATCATTTGAAGGGCCCTTCAACCTACCTTAGAGAAGCTAAGCTTGGATTTTCACCTCATCCAAAGAGTGTTTCATGTCGTAACCATTTGAACAATAAGACAAAATGAATTAGAGGAAGGGAGAAACTACTCACATTTCTAAAAGGGAACACAATCTTCATAGTTTATATGGGGTTCTAGTTTCTAGAGGTGTTTTCTATTGTAGTGTTGTGATTGAGGATGTGACCAAAGTAGGAAATGACCTTGAGAAGTGAGGGTAGCTAGTTTAGATGTGGGTTTTGGTGGTAGTAGTTAGTGGGAGTGGATCCTTATTAGATAAGCTAGGTTGGTGAGTGGAGATGGCAATTAAAAACTGGGAATTTGGACAAAAAAAATAATTATTGTGATTGGTGTGGGCTTGGGATGGTAAGCTTTGGTTGGGCAAGACATCAATCCATGGGCTTGTTAAGTTCTCATTTTGCCACATCATCTCAAATTTTGGTCTCTTTTTTTCTTTTATGTGGTTTTGTCGTAATAGATCATTTAGCTTCCATTAATATTAGTTTTAGCTAGTAAATTAAGATTAAAAAAAAAGATATATTAAAACCAAGTCAATAACATGTTTAGGTTGCATTCCCATGGATAGACTTCTTCTCGATGGAAGTCTCTAATAAATTTTTCAATTATTTAAAATATAAATTTTACTTAATTATATTAAAACATATATTAATAATTATAAGCAGTGAAAATGAGTCAATAATGATATTAATATCTATAAAGATTGAAATTGATCTATGAAATTATAAAAGTATAATGAAAAACAAGATATGGAGAATGCAAGTACACCTTGAATAAATTAAAAAAAGAACTAAAAATAAGTAATAAAGAAAAAGTAAATGTAAACAAATCATATTATGTATTGTCTCACATGTCTTATCATATTTGAAATCTTATCATGAAATTGGTTTCTACTCTAAAAAAGATAAATATAAGAAAAAATCTTTTAAATACAAAATATCATAGAAATAAAATCATTAACTAAAAATTGATAATAACCAAATGTTTCTTAAAAGAGAAGTCAAAAAATTAATATTTCTTATTTTTATAGATCATAAAAAATTAAAATAAATTATATAAATATTTTTAAGAAACAAAAAAACACTTTCCAATTTCATAATGAAAATAATGAAAAAACTATATAATAATTCCTATTTTCGAATTCTACGAGAAATAGAAAAAAAAAATGTCGAAAAAAATACTACAATTTGACAAACTTTGAAAAGTTTCTCAAAACTAAGATACTTAAAAATCTAAACGAATTTGTAATTTTTATGTATTTAAAATTTAAATAAATGAATAATATTTGATACCTATTTTAAAGAAGAAAATGGATATGGTTTTACACACATTTCACCGTATTTCCGAGTAGGCGGGAGAGAAGTGAGGTCTACGAAGACACGTAATGGCCAATCATTTGCATGGCATGACATCAATGCTTATGTCACACATGGGGAATTGTCCATCAGTTCCGTGGGAAAAGAAAAATAAATGGAAGACGGTGCCACTCCATTTATATCTTCACGTGCATGCTGAGCGGAAGCTTCTCGTTTTCCTTTTGCTTCACATTTATGTAATAGATATATATTTTTTCCTTGAAGAAGGTTAAAATGATAGACTAATAGAGAATATTTATTAAATAATTACAAGAGGGTCTGATTGTTTGGATCCATCCTTTCAAAGGTTATATGAAGTTTTTTATGTGAGATATGGAAGCGTATTGAGATCACTCAAACAAGAAGATTGTTTTGGTGGGATATGGGTATTAAAGAAGGGATATATAGAGTGTGTCTAACTCGAGGTATAGAGTACACTCAAGATTGTCCTAGCTAGAACTTATTGAGTGATTGTTTTGTTCTTCATGTTTTACATGTTGCTTTGAATACAAACTATTTCCTACCAGAATGTGCCATGAAGACCAGTAAAATATTTATTGGTAGAAGTCATGTTTTGAAATGCTTTGATTAATATAAGTATTGAACTTATTACTACTCAAGGATACTTGGAATAATAAATATACTTTCATATATATTAGGGATGGTGATATTAATATACCAAAGTCTTAAATTAGTTAACTTTGAGCAAACTTTATAATCATGAAACTTAGATAATGACATTAACAAATCATGAAACTTAGATAGTGACATTAACAAATCACTTATCGTACAATGTTAAGTTTAACATATTAAATTTATCTAATTTTATACTTTGGAGACAAGTCACATTACATTTTGGTATAAGAGCTTATTATGCGAACTTCACTTCACTCTTAATCTATTATGATCAATACCTCAATTGTTTCCCCGCCTTCTTATAACTTGTAATTATGAGACTAACTATTAATAATTTTTACATAATTTTTGATAAAAATAAATAAAATAAAAACCTATAGTTTCTTTTTCAAAAATTGATGTATTTATTAAAATATAAGAAAATTAAATATACATGTATATATAGTTATTTATCATGTTATAAATACTTAGATAATTTATAAATGGTATTTTTGTACATACCATTTTCCCCCCTCCAATACATATCCTTTAATCATTTTTTACTCCTCATTATGTGCTTCACCACCAAATATATTTATCATCTCCAAATATTTTTCTCTTAATCTTTCTTCTTATTAATTCATTATTTCAAATATACTTGACCATACATCTTAAAATGACACTCTTTAAAAGGATACATAATCATACCAATAAATAAATAGAGTTAAATTATCTTGATAAAAATATTATTTTATTGATTGAATATTTTTGGTTTCGATTGTGTTTGTATTTTAAGCATAAGGAGTAAAATGAATAGCTTCAGACCAAGAGTTGAATAAAAAGGATGAGAGAAGGGGGTTTGCACATGAACCAAGGAAAGGAGAGAAAAAAAAACAATTAAAAACAACAAAAGAAAGAATTAATAGCAAAAAAAAAAAATCATAATTATATAAATTGCTTAATTCCCTAACAAATAAAAGGAAATATAAAGATGAAGCAACTAGAATAAATAACACACAAAAAATATGAATGATATAAAATCAAACCAAACAAGCCAAAATCACACACACACAAAGAGAGAGAACCAAGCTATAAAGAACAATAAAGACCCGATACTAAGTAAAATAAATAATAAAAGAACCAAGCTAAAATTGAGAAAATAAACAAAACCAAAATATGATATGAAATATAAAACCAAAAAATAAAATAAAATAAACACAAGAGACTAAATAAAAAAGAATAAAGATAAAAGAACAAAAACATAATAGAGTTTATAATACAATTAATAAAATATAATATAAGCAAATAAAAATAAACAAAAAATTATAATACAAACAAATGAAAGAATAAACAAAAATCAAAATATGTAAAAAGAACAAAGATAAAAGAATGGAGTTAAAATAACAAAACATAATAGAGTTTATAATACAATTAATAAAATATAATATAAGCTAATAAAAATAAACAATAAATTAATATAAAGAAATACAAATAATAAAATAAATAGAAAACAAAGGAGAATGAAACAATTAATAAAATACAAAGGAAACCAAACAAATGAAATAAACAGGCAAGCCAACTATTAAAACAAAATAAATATATATAAGTTAAAAATTAAAAGAACTCAACAAAAGATAAAATAAAATAAAAACAAAGAATAATAAACAAATGAAATGATAAAAAACAATAAAATAATAAACAAGAATAATAAAAAATTGAATTGAAAACCAATAAAAAATATAAAATACAAAAAATACAGTATAGCAAAATAAAGAAGGGAACAATTAATAAAAACAATGGATAAATGTAAATAAAATATAAAACAAGAAAGCCAATATTCAACTTGATAACAAGAAGGGAAAAAAAAAATTAAAAAGAAACAAGCAAAAAAGAACAATCAAGCGACACAAGACGAAGACAACTATAAGCAAATAAGATAAGCTAAAAAGAACTAAAACAAAGAGCTAAAAGGAAGAAGGAAGAAAATGGAGCCACAACAAGCAAAGCGGGGAAGGGCGAACCAGAGACACGGCAAGAGAAGAAGTGAAACATAGTGGCGAGGAAGGAAGGACAAAGACTAGTAGGGAGCGGGTAGATGATGGGTCTTTAGGTTAGAGAGCAACGGTTGCCAAGACAAACTTAAACTCCAACCCTCGTCACAATTGAGGTTCAAAGGGTGATGGTTGATTTCAATGCCTTCTTTAAGCTTTCGCTTAAAGAAATCATCTTCTTTGGATAAGATTTGGGTACTTTCAAGGAAAATGTGATATTTGGTGGAAAAGGAGTGGTCAACAAGGGTAGATTTAGAGGTATAGTCATGTTGATGTCAACACTATGTTCCTTGATCCTAGTATTGAAAGAACATCTAGTTTCCCCTATGTAAGGAAGACCACGAGAACAGACGATCTTATAGACACGAGAGTTGAGGAGGATGTCCTTGGAATCTTTGAGGGAAGGGATACATTTTTTCAAGGTTGAGCGGGGCTTGAAAGCACAATGAAAGCCTTTTTTAAGAAGGATCTTAGATATTTTTTGGGAGATCCCATCAACAAATGGAAGAGAGACATTAAGAGGGAAAGACGCACGAATGGGATTAGACCTAGACAGGAAACTAGATTTGGCTTGCTTGAAGGCCCTAGAGATTTGCTTGCTTGAATAACCATTAAATGCGAAGACGTGACAAAGGTGATCCAACTCTTGCATTAAGTTTTCATCATCACAAATCTGATAGGCCCTCCAAACCAAGGTTTTGAGAACACCAAAATTGTCGCTAGGATGGTGATGAGAAGAAGAATGGAGGTAGAGATCGGTATGGGTCGCCTTGCGAAAAACCTTCTGGCTTATGGAACCATCTGGTGTTTTGAGAAGAACATCAAGAAAGGGGAGCTGGTTGTTGGATTTAGTTTTATTAATTGTATTATACTGAAGGGGCACAACCCAGTAAAAGACTATTCATTTTTCAATAGGAGTCGACCATGTTGAAGATCAAACAACTTCATTGAAAACTTGACACGACTAATCTGGACAACATCTACATCGCATAGGAACAATAGGAAAAGAATAGAACTACTCATAAAAATATGAATATCCTTTAGAGCCACAACATAAATCAACATTGAATAGGTTATCATTCACCAAGGAGTGCCTAACACCCACAAAAGACACAATTGTTCTGCTAGACAATGTATCAATCTACAACACTAGTAAGAAGTGTTGTTCTAAAGAGTTCTTTATCACACCCAACATGATCAATCTTTACTTTTTTTTTGAAATTATTCATAAAACCTGAGCATCATCAATTGAGATAGCCCATAGGGATTTAGGCACACAATCCTCATATTGGTCAATTATAGTTGAAATATTCTATATAAAGTAGAACAAGACAATCAAGATAAAATCCCTTCAAAATCCTACACATTTTCTTCAAACCTCTTTGTTTGAATTTGAATATTATATAATATTATGTTAAGGTTAGGATTTAATTATGGAATAGTCTACAAAATGTGAATGTGGAGGGATAAATTTGAGCAAACCATTTGAGTTTCAACTTGCAGGGGAAGAAACAGATGAGAGAAAACAAGGGATCAAAATTTTCATATGAAGTTGATAATTACTTGCCTCAAAGTTTGAGTGATCATACTATGAAAAGAGGAAAGCCCTAGAAGTGCAATGTTCCAAGACTAAGCTTGAGGGAAAAGAGCTAGGAGAGTGGAAGAAAGGGAACACCATAGTTGGCAGTAATGGGGACATAGCCAAATACATGTTTGATATACTCCTTTTTGGTGTAGATTGGGCAGACTAGGGGCAGGAAGATGAAGGAGAGGCAATCACTAATTTGTAGCTTGATGTGGAGCATTTTCTAGTCTATTAATTGGGACTATGCATTAGCTTTGGATTTCCAAATTTGTAAGCTTAACTTGTTCCACCTAGTCCAATTGAGGTTGTACTTCTATTTAGAATTGAGTCTAGGTTCCAAGGAGATTATGAGTTGTCTATAGATAATTTTAAGAGGAAGGCTTTAGATGCTTTGCATGATGGGTCATTTCTAGTCCTTTAGAAATTTATCATGGAAAGGGGTGGATAGCATACAAGAAAGCTAAGGGGTCAACACCTATTGGATTCTTAGAAGAGGATGCTTGTCTGAAGAAGGAAACTTGAATTGGGATTTTAGTTGTTGTCATGACATCCAATTAAAATTAATAATGTCCCACAAGTCACAAATCTTGGTTTGCTTTTTTTAAAAAGTGTTTTCTCTTGAGGGTTTTGATAATACCAAGATTTTTGTCATCTTATAGATTAATTGAATCCACCAAATGGAAGAGGTAGAAAATATTAGGTCGTGACTCAGACTCTGATCAAACTAAGAAGACCTTCTAGAAGTTATTTTCTAGGCTGACCAAATGGAGTTAAAAGGGGTAAACCCATGAGTTTTAAAAATAGGTGTAAGAAGATGTTTATCTTTCCAATTGACCAAAGTCTAAGATCTCCTAGTAGTAGAAAATTGAATTTGGTGTCAAACTAAACATTTCCAAGAGGCCTCTTCAAGATGGATCTAACAATCAACTTAGTAGTAAGACATATACCCTAGGTATATGGGTTGATAATTCTCAAACCTCCTCTATCCTTTGGTTAGATGCAATGGTGCCATGAGGTAATAGGAATGCTATTCTTATTACCCCACTTATCTCAAAGGAAAATCCTTATTAGTTGATTCAACTAATTATAGCAACTTTTAGAGGGAATCTAATAAGAAGAGATGTAAAAATGGCTAGCCAAGAGAATTTCTTTTTTCCACTTGTATTAATCTCGCCATGGATATGAACTAGCTTGTCCAATTCATAATATTTTTCTTGATTTTAACTCATGAGCCATTTCCACATATCCTTTAGAGAGAATCCAATGCCAAAGTAAGTATCAAGTGATAAAACCATTCTTTACTTCATGAAAATCACTAAGAAGCCAAAGAGATGAGGACTAGGGAAATTCATGATAAATTTGGTTTTATGCATGGCTATTTTAGAACTAGTGATACTACAAGAGAGCTCCAATATATGTAACGTGTCCAAGTCACTTCGTTAGTTGAAATTTGCATGAAACACATGCTATCATCAACATAGTGAGAGTTAATGGCTTTAATAATTCTTGGTAGCAATATACCATGGATAAGCTTAGTGGATAAAATATGCTAAAAAGACAGCCAAGGGCATCAACTGCAAGGACAAACAAATATTGAGCAAGGGGTAGCCTTGGTGGATAGATTTTTACAAAGGAAATTAGAGATAGAGGGTTCCATTTACAACAACTTTTGCAGTAACATCAACAAATAGCATATTAATTTTCTCACAAAGTTAGGGGACAAATCCAAGCCACTAACATTTTAAGGATAAATGGCTAGAAAATTCAATCATATGCTTTATTAAAATCAAGTTCAATAATTAGTGCATCTTAGGTGGTTTGTTGTGCCCATTCAACATTTTCCCAAGAAAGAACTAAATTATCAAGGATGAATCTCCTTCATAAGAAGTATATTTTCTTGAGTCCAACAATGTCTTTAGTGATTTGTTTAATTCTATGAGAAAGCAATTTAGTGATGATTTTGTAAGAAATATTGATGAGGGTAATATCTTGCCATCCATTAATAGTTTCTTCATCCTTACCTTTGGGAATAAGTTTAAACAAGCCCTAATTAATAATAGGAACAATAGCTTCGAGATACTTGGAGGACTTCTACAGGTTACAAATAAGGGTTTCAAATCTAAAAATCAATTGGGAAGCACATAGGAAGCCTTGGAGACTAGATTCAGACCTTGAATTTTTAGAAAACCCTAACTAGATTGATTTGCTAGCTCTAGCGTATGAGTTCTAGTTTACGTCAAAATTTAGGTTTTTACATATTTAGATACCCATTTTCCAAATTCTTGTTCCTACATAGAAACCCAGATCTGGGAATGATTTCCCAACCTAGCGTATAAGTCCTAGTCAGCATTAAAGTCACTATTTTTAGCATTTCAGAGCTCCTTCCAGTCATCTTCAGATTTCTAGGTGCAGACATTTCATCTTGCAATTTTCTATTTTGTTCTACATACATTTCTAGGTCATTTAGTGAAAGATTACAACATATTAGGGTTTAGCATTACATCTTGCATTTCATTTGTCTTTCCAAGCCATAGCTTGGTGGTGAACCCCTCATTAGTTTACAATCAGCCCCTAGGACATCGTTATTGCAAGATCTCTTTCCCCTTTGCATTGAGATCTCTAGGGTTATCCTTCAATGGAATAATTGGAAAGTGGGTGAGCTCTATTGCCTAAACCATAAGAAAGCACCTTACATACATCATTTTTCGTTGTTAAATTTTGGTGAATGCGCATTTAGAACAGTGTAATTTTGATTTGGAGTGCATAATCATCCTAGATCTTGCTTGCATTAACATTGCATTAGGGTTTGCATTAGTTAATTGGCATTCTAGGGTTTCTAAATTTTGCATTAGTGAAATTTCATATAACTTTCATTTTTTGCATCTTAAATCATTGAAAATCATATATAATCTGCATTTGCACTTAGGTTAGATCATACAACATAAAAAGCTTAAAAATCAATTGAATTTTTTTGAAATATTGAAAAAAATCTCCACTAGGACTCATATGCCCCTCTGGGAAAATCAGTCCCAATGCAAATGTTGCACAACATTTTTCAAAATTCAAAGCTCCTTTTTTTTTCTCTTGTTTAGTGTTTATAGCTTTCTATTTTACTTTACCAAGTTTTTGTTATAATCATTTCATTGTTCTTAGCTTATATTGCATTTACATTCATCTTGCATCTAGTATCCCTTGCATGAGTATTTGGTATACTATTGCTAATACTATAGTGAGACAAACTTTGAGACTCATGACATCCCGCGATAGCACAATCGTCGTGGATCTTGGTTGTCTAGATCTTTCACTCCTAGTATTGAAACTAGTACACTAGGTATGGACCATACCCCTAACAACTCTTTACCTTCAAGTAGTGTGATGCATGTTGAAACAAGGAATGATAGTGTTCCTACAAGAAAACATAATTTAAATTCATGAAGATTTAGCAAACCTGCAACATCAAGTGCAAAAAGACAACATTTCAACTATTGCTATCCCTACTATAGATAACATTCATCGCATTCTTGAAAGTGAAGATGGACTTGACCTTGTCAAAAACATAGTTCAAGTCTTTGGAAAACACCTCACCTCAACCACTAGTTGTCCTTTACCTACAAGTAATGTCACAAGCCAAGGAGGAATTCAAATTCCTCCTCCCACAACAATTGCCTCTATTCCTACCTATACCAACCCTCAAGTAACAACAACAATGCAACCAACTAGTAATGTGATTCCTTCCTCAAGTATTTCTTTTAGTATCCCTAGTACCTTTGTGGCATCGCACGTCATATCTCCTACCACTTTATCACCTATAAGCATTCTATTCACTTGCCCATTGAACACACATACCCCTCCACCACTTTCACCTCCATCTCATAACATAAGTAATGGCCCTCTCATAAATCAACTCTTCCAAACTGTTTCTGTAGACACCTAAAAATGGTCTGGAGAATCTGATTAATTAAATACGACTTATTTGATTAATTAATCTTAAATTCATCTACTTAATAAATAAATAGAAATATTTATTTATATTAAGTTCATTATTAATTCTTCTATTTTCTCTCCTAATTAAATAAACAAAATTAAAAACTTTGTTTTATTTAATTATTATCATTTTCATCATATTATTCCTCTCTTAATTAAATAAACGAAATTAAAAACCTTGTTTTATTTAATTATTATCATGATTGCTTCTTTTATATTTATATCTTGAAAATTAAATACACAACTTAAATAATTTGTGTTATTTAATTACCTCATCACATTTCTTCTTAATTAAATAAAGATATTCTAAAAAATCCTTTATTTAATTATCACTTTCCAAATATTTTAATTTAATAAACAAATCCTATAGTTTGATTTATTAAATTATTTATTCCTCTTTTGCTAAAATTAAATAAACTAAAAATATTTAATTTATGCATAAATCATTTACACTATTCACTCACCAATAAAATTAGATTTTTTAAACCTAATTAATGCAACTTCCATTCACGGGAAGAGCTTCGGGGACAAACTTGCAGGAAGTCCTCTCAATCTTCTTCCATCAATCCTCCCATTCTTCTTGCCTGGTGTTTTCATGGGGAGGAAAAATCCTCCATGATCAGCTCCATTTTCTCATCCCATGCCATTCAATTCTTTAGATTGAATCACAGCCCCTTATCCCGTATCCCTGTGCAAATGTGCTGCCGTGAAAGCTATAAATGCAGCTCTTTGACTACAGGAAATAGATCCAATTTGTGTAATCTTACTCTGCAGGTTTTCCAAGCATTCAAGCATCCGAGCATCCAAGCATCCAAGCATTCAAACATTCATCCAGCATTCATCAAGCAACAATCAAGCATCCAACATTTGCAGTCATGGCTACCTTTACAATAGATTTGCATATTTAATCACATAGGAAATAGAATTAGTTCATTTCTCATTCTCTAAGTGTCATTTCAATAGTTTAATTAGCTTCTAAATCTGAGAGCTAAGTAGATTAGAGAAATCTTTAGAGTTAGAGAGCAATAGGATAGATTTCTGAAGATTTCCAGTTTCAATTAGTTTAAATTTCTTAAATCTTAGATGCGATGTCCTATTTAGAAGTGTAGAAGCATGTTTAACTTGTTTCCCTCATTCTACCGCTTACAAAATAGTGCCAACCGTGGGGCCTAACCCCATATTTTGCTTAATTTTTGAAAATTGTGTGCTACAGGTATCGGCGTGATAGTTTTCGCGGAACCGTGACTTCTTACAGCACGCCGGGTTTCTGTTATAGCGTGCTAGGTTTCTCTTGTAGCGTGCCGAGTTACTGTTCTAGCGCGCCACGTCACTGTTCCAGTGCGTCGGGTTTCTATTTCAGCGCACCGATTCACTGTTTCAGCATGCCACTTTATTATCCTCAAAATCATTTCTTTTATCTGGATCCAATGCGTCCACGACCAGATTTTGTTTCTATCTATTTTCTTGATTAAAATTTATCAATCCTAGGATAGAAATGGATAAAATTTATCAATCCTAGGATAGAAATGGATAAAAATTGATCAATCCTAGGATAGAAACTTCACATTTTTTTTTTGGGATTAAAATTAAACATCATGCTTTTTATGGAGCAATATCTCCATATAGATTAGATCATTTGTCTTTTGGGTTTTAAAAGTGAACAATTTCTCTACTATGATTGGGTGATAGGTTTATTCTCTCCCCTTTACTGGGTGCATCAGAATACCAGACTCACTTTTCTTTATGCATTTCAAAAGCTTTTTAAAACCTTTAGACAGGCCTGCTGTAGTGGGAAAAAGTACTCACCCTACGGGAATGACCTGAGTGGGGACAGCCAAAAGCCATGGCATTCCAACCCACTTTAAAATTTATGTGAATTTGGGGAAACCCTCTTTCAACGGAAGTGTGCAGGATAACCATCCCCAAAATCTTTGTTCTAAAGATTGGGAGGTCTCTCGAGGGAGTTTATCCATTTTCCACTCTGAACGGAAACCCTATCTAAGAACTTAGAAATAGAAGCATGCCTGTCAGTTTCTAAACATTGTAATACTCGGCGGTGTAGGGGTGGGGAAGAATCTACCCTCAAGCACTCACCATATAATTGCCAAGGACTGTTTGCTCAGGGGATCCGGTATCCACTTCCGTCACTCTGAGTACGCACCTGGAAAAGACAAAAACACAGGCACCCTCTAAGGGGTGACATGGTTGTGTGAGTCAACGCAATTCTAAGTTGTGGGCCGTTCGAGTATATAACGATGACCTTTTGTCTCTAGGAGTGAGTCTATCTGAAGTGTCTTATCTGTTATAAACCAGTGAAAATCAAGAAGAATCATTGATTCTTAAGAACATACACTATCTATTTAGATTCTAGGATTTTAAAGTCAACCATTTTATTCTTGCTTGCTATGTTTTCTCTCATTAAATTCAGATAAGATCATCACAAAAATTGTCTAAATCAAAACACTTGTGGAATTATCATGATTCGAGATTGGGTATCCACCAAGTTTGTCAAGAAATCTCTTGTCAAACGAATCAGAAAACCAAAGAAAACACTTGCATACAAACAACTTCTGAGAAAGCAACGATTTCTATATCAAAGCAGGAAAGTTCTACTTCAACATAGGACTTTTATTCATAGGTATCACGATTTCTCTAGAGGTTATACGGACGACTATGCTGTAGCTCCCTTAGATTCACAAGCATTTTATCAAAGAAAGGCTCTTAGGCAACACCACAACCACAGTCAGAGAATTCATCCAGAATACATCCCACAACTAGCCATCCAATACGACATCAGACCAAGTGAGTTTCATAGAATAAGATAGTTTTATGTCTTAAAACACCTCAAGGTTCTGTTTTAGCGCGTCAGTAGTCTGTTCCA
Organism: Sequoia sempervirens; assembly: GCA_007258455.2. Classification (NCBI taxonomy): domain Eukaryota; kingdom Viridiplantae; phylum Streptophyta; class Pinopsida; order Cupressales; family Cupressaceae; genus Sequoia; species Sequoia sempervirens. Next base: position 27,735 of record VDFB02117806.1, on the reverse strand, counting down.
ACGCTTCCAGTCTCTGTTCTAGCGCTTTGGGTGTCTGTTCCAGCGTGTAGGATCTCTGTTTTAGCGCTTTCGGTCTCTGTTCCAGCGCGTTCGGTCTCTATTTTAGTGCACCGGGTTTCTGTTTTAGCGCATCAGGTCTCTGTTTTAGCGCTTTGGGTCTCTGTTCCAACGCGTTACTCCTCTGTTTTAGCGTGTCATGTCTCTGTTTTAGTGCTCCATAAAGTCAGAAAAATAGAGAGTTGGTAGGACATTTTGTTAGTTTGCCCATATCGATAACAAAGTTTTCATCAATCCAAAACATTTTTTTTCTCACAATCCAAAAACACTTGGGTCATACAAAAGGAAAACTTTACCATTACACCTAGATCTTGAAACATCTGGCAAAGTGTCATTATCACCAAATCTGAGATTTTCTGTCAAAATTTCCCTATCAAGGATTTTTATCATCCTTCCATCACGAAACTAGACAAGAACTAAATCAGATTTTAAATCAAAAACCTCAACACTTATCCAATCAAACAATCCAAGATCAAAGTCTAGAGTAAAACTTTAACGTTTGTATGCCTATTTTCACACGAGCAGCATATCAAAGACAACAAGAAGAAGAAAATGAAAGAATAGCAACCATGGCTGAAGAAAACCCTTCGGGACGATATAGCAACACTGATCCTCTCACTAATTCACAAGAGAAAGAGATAACTGCAGAAGAAATCGAGAAAGTTCAACAAGATCCTCATTTCCATAAATTTATGGAAAAGATGCTAGAGCAAGATATGGAAAAGTATCTTCTACTATTAGCTGACAAAGGTGCTAAGCTTCCTAAAGACTTTGATGTCAATCAACTTAAGGGAACAAATACACCTAACCCAACTAGTATAGAAAATCCAAATCAAATAGATGCTTTGACGAAACAAATCCAACAATTACAATTGTAGTTCCAAAATATCCAACAAGGGCCAACAAAAAGATATTCCTTACAGGAAATTTTCCCTTATCCATTCGACTCAAGCATTAACATGATACCATTTCCACAGTATTGTGAGTACCCAACATACAACAAATACAACGGAAGAACCGATCCATTTGATCACGTACGGGAATTTTGAGCCATGAGCATAGAGTTCGCACACGAGGACTCTTACTTACTACGATTATTCCAAGAAGCTTAGGAAACACTTGCATGGAGTGGTTTTCTAAATTGGAACCTGGGATCCAATATTTTGAAGAACTGATCAATAGGTTCATAACACACTTCTCATTCAACATCCAACATGGGGTAACCTTAAAAGAGCTCTACAACACCAAACAAGCAAAGGGTGAAAAGTTTGTTTCCTTTCTCCAACGATGGAGAAGGCTATTTGCTAAATACCCCAGATCTATTCCTGAAGAGGAGAAGATAGAGATGTTCATTGATAACTTAGTGGATGACATGAATTACAGGTTGGACTTACAATGTCCATCTACATTTGAACAAGTTATCGAAAAAGGGCTCAAAATCGAAGAGGCTCTAATCAAAAGAGGAACAATCAAACACTTCATTGAAGGTTCAAACAATAACAATTCCTCTAACAACAACAATGAAAAGCCAAGATTTTGGCAAAAGAATAAGAATACTGATACCATGATCAATACACACACATCCAAACCAGTATTCACCTTGACGCCAACCACTACAAGCAAACAAAACAATGGTCTTAATATCAAACAAAGTAGTGATCAAGGAAATAATCAAAACAGTGGAGAAACAAAAACCCAATCATTCCAACGACCATCCAATAAACGAAAATTCACGCCATTAGGACAATCATTGGAATCAGTCCTCAAAGAAATTTTGGACGAAAAACTCATTCAAGTACAAGAGGCTAGAAATTGGGACCCTCAAGTCAAACCATCATGGTGGAATGACTTACACTACTGTCACTATCATCAGAATAAAGGCCACATGACTGAAAATTGTTGGCAGTTAAAACATGCGTACAAGACCTCATAGATCAAAAGAAAGTATTTGTAGAAGGGCACCAAACAAACAAAGATCATACAACATTCAAAAATCCTCTACCCAATTATCAAAAAGGAGAATCCTCTTCCGCAAATACCAAAGGTAAGAATGTTGGTTATGTTTATGACACAACAATCCTTTGTTTTTCCGCCACCAAGGAGGATGAGGAGATATGCAATCAAATCAATCAGAACAATGACATTACATCTACTAATTTGGTACAACATATGGACAAATCTGAAAACCAAATTAACGTAATCACACTCAAAGGGAAACAAGAGTACCAACCGGTTAATGCCACAACAAGGGCACAATCCAAAGTTATATTGAAAGGAGCATCAATATCATCCCCATCTGTGGATACTCCCTCTAATCAATATAATCTCATCGATCAATTGCAGAAAATACCAGCACAAATATCCATCTTGGAACTTTTAAAGATTTCCCCATCAGACAAAGAGGTTCTTGAACAAGATCTTGTATCAACCATGGTACCTAACAATTTGGATGTGTGTCAGTTCCAAGCTATGGTGGGACATCTATCTGCACCTCATTGCCTTTCATTTTCCGAACATGATGATGTATCACTCAACCATCCACATAATTCCGCCCTCCACATTGAAGTCCTCATCCATAAACACCGCGTAAAGCGTGTCCAGATAGATGGAGGGGATGGTTTAAATATTTGTACCTTAAAGCTGATTCGTGCACTAGGATACTCAGATGAAGCCATTGATACAAGACGAAAAATCACAATCAAAGCATATGATGAAGAAGAAAGGTCCTCTAAAGGGTTGATCATATTACCTATTCAAGTGGGACCTATTGTCCAAAAAGTGGTTTGCCAGGTCTTAGATAGGGAACTGACATACAACATACTGTTAGGACGCCCTTGGATCCATGATATGCAAGCAGTGCCTTCCACCTATCATCAATGCCTGAAATTTCCCGTCAATGGAAAGGAGGTAACAATCACAGCAGACTATAATGACACTCAAGCTTGTCATAAATTGAAAACATCTCAGGATACATTGATACCTCACAATAGAGAAGTTAGCACATCAGATAGTGAGCAACAACAAAGCTTCATATCCAAGTGGCTTCCAAAACAACAAAAGTCACAAGAGATAAGGGTAGCACAATCTAACCCTTCAAATGTTGAAGAACAATTGGCTCCACTCTCACATCAATTCACCAAGGAAGTACAGATAAGTGATGAAGGAATAAGTGAATATGGTGTTGGACACTCATTTCATCTATCACAAATGTTAACCTCCTTACAAACGTATGGACAACCATCCACAATCACCCAAAATTCAGAACAATCTACAATGACATTAGATGGCAGATTTGTAAAAGTTGGGAACTTAGAAGAAGAATCATAAGATAAGGCCCTACTAAATTGGCTTTATAGGGATGAGGAAGCTTCCACTTCCACAAGTAATATCATAGAGACAAATCAGTATGGAAAGGGAAAAACTATTCTGGAGAAGATGGGATATTCAGGATAGGGACCTCTTGGGTTAAGGAAACAAGGCATAACAGAACCAATCCAACCACTCACACTCCAACATAAGGATAAAACTGGACTAGGATATGCAGCAGAACAAGGATCTCTTGACCGAGGGAAACAAAGTGTAATAGAAACAATTCAAGTTCTCACACCAGGAGAAGCAAGAGCAGAACTCACCAATAAAATTAGATTTTTTAAATCTAATTAATGCAACTTCCATTCACGGGAAGAGCTTCGGGGACAAACTTGCAGGAAGTCCTCTCAATCTTCTTCCATCAATCCTCCCATTCTTCTTGCCTGGTGTTTTCATGGGGAGGAACAATCCTCCATGATCAGCTCCATTTTCTCATCCCATGCCATTCAATTCTTCAGATTGAATCATAGCCCCTTATCTCGTATCCCTGTGCAAATGTGCTGTCGTGAAAGCTATAAATGCAGCTCTTTGGCTACAGGAAATAGATCCAATTTGTGTAATCTTACTCTGTAGGTTTTCCAAGCATTCAAGCATCCAAGCATCCAAGCATCCAAGCATTCAAGCATTCATCCAGCATTCATCAAGCAACAATCAAGCATCCAACATTTGCAGTCATGGCTGCCTTTACAATAGATTTGCATATTTAATCACATAGGAAATATAATTATTTCATTTCTCATTCTCTAAGTGTCATTTCAATAGTTTAATTAGCTTCTAAATCTGGGAGCTAAGTAGATTAGAGAAATCTTTAGAGTTAGAGAGCAATAGGATAGATTTCTGAAGATTTCCAATTTAAATTAGTTTAAATTTCTTAAATCTTAGATGCAATGTATGAATGAAACGTAATGATGTATGAATGAAATGTAATGATGTATGAATGAAATTTGTAATGATGTATGAATGAAATGTAAATGATGTATGAATGAAATTTAATGATGTATGAATGAAACGTAATGATGTATGAATGAAATTTAATGATGTATGAATGAAATACTTCATAGATATCAAATTTGAGCAAATACCAAGATCAGAGAATAAAGCAGCAGATGCCATGGCCACAATAGCATCTCTTCTACAAATGCCTAAAACGCAAGATCGTTATCGATTTATTGTAGAACAAGTGTCAAATCCTGCATACGCAAATCCCAAATCCCAAACCATAAGCCTTTTGGATAGTGCCCAATCTTCCATTTATGAAGACATTTATACTTATCTAAAAGATAATATCTTACCGCCAAATCTTTCTTGCAACCAAAAGCGCAACTTCATATGCCAATCCGCCAAACATACCATTATTGTTGACACCCTTTACCGTCGAGGCCTAGATGGTACTCTTTTACGTTGTTTAGAACATAACGAATCTGCTTCTGCTTTACATGAGGTCCATGAAGGAATTTGTGGTACACATTCAAGTGGATTATCTTTAGCCAAAAACTCCTTCGTTTAGGGTATTACTGGCCACACATGGAGCAAGAATCTTACCAGTTTGTTAAGAGATGCCAGAAATGTCAAATTCATGGCAACCTTATACATGCACTAGCACAGGAGCTCCATCCATTTGCAACTACATGGCCTTTCTATCAGTGGGGATTGGACTTGGTAGGGAAAATAAACCCATCTTCATCTAATGGACACAAGTTCATTATCATAGCAATAGAATATTTTACAAAATGGGTGGAGGCGGTTCCCTTAACCACAATCACTGGGAAGCAAATATCATCTTTCATACTTAATTATCTCATTTGTAGATATGGGATACCCCAGTCAATCATCATAGATAATGGCAGGCCTTTTAAGAACCAAGATGTACAAGAGCTGTGTGAAAAGTTCCACATTCAACATTGCTTTTCAACCCCGTATTACCCTCAAGGTAATGGACAGGCTGAAGCTTCAAACAAAACAATCCTCAAGATTCTCAAGAAGACTGTAAATGAGGTAGGGCGTGATTGGCACGTTCAGCTTAACCCTGCTCTTTGGGCTTCCAGGAATAGCATCAGAACACCAACAGGAGCTACTTGATGAACGTCGACAACAAGTTGTCAATCATTTGATAGCCTATCAACAAAGGATGTCTAGGAACTATAATTAGAGGGTTAAGCCTAGAGTCTTCTAGATCGGAGACTTGGTCTTACGAGAAAGCCTTATAAATCAAGCAGACAGAGAAAAGAAGGGAAAGTTTGAACCTAACTGGATAGGACCTTATGTCATCATATCAGCTTATGGATCAGGAGCATACCGGCTGTCTACACCAGAAGGGGACATGTTGGAGGAACCCATGAACAACATTCATCTCAGGTGATTCTACACTTGAGGATACCTAGTGCACGGTCAATAAAGTTGTCTTGATGAAAACCCGACAAACAGGCATCATGATGACGGAAAAGCAAAAAGAAATAAAAAATAAAAATAAAATAAAAAATAAAAATACAAAGAAAAAGAAAAAGGACACAATAAAAACAAGTGATGAAAACCTGGCAAATAGGCACTACTTGTGATTTTCACCAGCTCTTCTATCTATTTAGATATAGTTTTGTCACAATTGTTTCCTTTCAGATCATTTCCATCCATCATTTGGGATAATCATTATCACTATCCATAGCAGTGCAGAGATATCATGTTTTACCCTAGCTTGGGGGCAACATCGTAGTGTTATTTATGGACTTTCAGCTTAAATGGAAAGGAAATCAAACATAACAACACCAAGTGACGATACTTGTAAAAGTCCAAAAACATCAGAAAATCAAAATCCAAAAAAAAAAAATCATCAGAAAATCCATGCAAAAAACATTCATAAAATCGAAAACAAAAAATTAGAGTCTACATCAATTAAAAGTGGAGTCTGTGTCAGTCGAACTACGTGGTCTCTGCGTGTATAACGTAGGCAAGACTAATCTTTGATCAGTCCTTGAGACCCCTAGGATAGGTCTTTAGGTTACATCATTTGGTTGTATAGCTGAGAATATCATGCAAACATCCACACGCACACTTCAAACACTGATGATCTAATCTGAATAATGTTTTGAAAATACATTAAGTAGAATTTGAATTGTTGTACTTTTCATTTTATCATTTGCTTATGATTTCTTTGGAGCTACTCGATGATGTATCAAACTAGAGAAGCAAGGAAGGAGAATGATACCTTTTCTTTGTTTGCTATTTGTGAGTTAGTCATTATTATTTTGTGAATTGTCGCGGGAAGTGCTCTACCAAGTATCATGGATGACATTCTGATTCACTTAAGAAAATGATTAATTCTTGTCTGTTTACACAAGAAATGCTTAGGTCATCATTGGTCTATCTCATACCTTGATGCTTGTGTTCACTTGCAATATCAAAAATCATGAAAGAAATACTCAGGTCGTCATTGGTCTATCTCATATTGTTGATGCTTGTATTTTCTTTCAACATTTTTAAAGCTCAGTGATGATACAAAGCAAAATCAAAAGATTGTTGAAATGACACTTAGATTTGCATGGTAAAATAGATTTGCATGATAAAATAGATTGCATCCATATTAGTCTTGCATATGCATTTATAGATTGTTTCAAAGCTACCAAATTTCAATCTCAAAAGCTACACGTATTCCCTCTCTACATCATATCACCATCTCTTCAATATTTCTTAGGATATCATCTCTTTCTGAATCATTTTCTTTCATTTCAGTCATCTCAAATTCCATCCAATCTTAATCTATTAATTCTAGCACAAATCATTTAATCACATCCTTGGTTTTGTTCCCAACCTTATTACAAGCCTTTATCCAATCATCATCATCATCATCATCATCATCGGGATGTATCCTTCCCTATCATTTTGTGTTGTTTCAGGATGTATCCTTCCCTCATCAACAACACTCTTATCATCATCATCAATCAATCTTGGCTTGCAACTTGACCGGGGCAACATCACGTTTATCCTTGAATCCATTTGTGCTTACTTACTTTTCATCTTCTCCTTTCATTATCTCTTCCTCATCCCATCCCCTATTCTATTCATCATTTTGCATCATCAAATCCTAGTACATTAATCGATCTTATACTAGGGCATATCAATCAATCAGTGAAGTCAAATCACAAATCAACAACACTCTTATCATCATCATCAATCAATCATTGAACTTCGCCTATCATGAGGTTAATCATTCAATCAATCAATCATTGAACCTCACCTATCATGAGGTTAATCAATCATCAATCTATCATTGATCCTCACCTATCATGAGGTCAATTATCAATCAATCTATCATTGAATCTCACCTATCATGAGATCAATAATCTTCTAATCTATTAGGATCAACAATCAGCTGATGTGATCATCAATCATCATCATAATCAACTGGAGGAATCAATATTTCTTTATCGGGAGATAAATCGTTTCTCTATCATCAAATCATCATCATAATCAATCATCAAATCTAAAATTCATCAATTTATCTCCCGTGGGGGCATATATCATTATCATTTTGAAATTTATTTTCTGGGGCAAATTAGGGGCATATTTCAAACTTTTCGTCAATACTGGTAGCTGAGGCAAAATCATTCTTTGAAGCAATGCGTAAACACATCACTTCAAAGAGGGGCAAAATGTAGACACCTAAAAATGGTCTGGAGAATCTAATTAATTAAATACGACTTATTTGATTAATTTATCTTAAAATCATCTACTTAGTAAATAAATAGAAATATTTATTTATATTAAGTTCATTATTAATTCTTCTATTTATCTCTCTTAATTAAATAAACAAAATTAAAAACTTTGTTTTATTTAATTATTATCATTTTCATCATATTATTTCTCTGTTAATTAAATAAACGAAATTAAAAACTTTGTTTTATTTAATTATTATTATTATCACTTCTTTTATATTTCTATCACAAATTAAATACACAAAACTTAAATAAATTGTGTTATTTAATTACCTCATCACATTTCTTCTTAATTAAATAAAGATATCTAAAATCTTTTATTTAATTATCATTTTCCTTTTGTTTTAATTTAATAAACAAACTCTATAGTTTGATTTATTAAATTATTTATTCCCCTTTTGCTAAATTTAAATAAATTAAAATTATTTAAATTAATGCATAAATCATTTACACTATTCACTCACCAATAAAATTAGATCTTTTAAATCTAATTAATGCAACTTCCATTCACGGGAAGAGCTTCGGGGACAAACTTTCAGGAAGTCCTCTCAATCTTCTTGCATCAATCCTCCCATTCTTCTTGCCTAGTGTTTTCATGGGGAGGAACAATCCTCCATGATCAACTCCATTTTCTCATCCCATGCCATTCAATTCTTCAAATTGAATCACAACCCCTTATCCCGTATCCCTGTGCAAATGTGTTGCCGTGAAAGCTATAAATGCAGCTCTTTGGCTACATGAAATAGATCCAATTTGTGTAATCTTACTCTGTAGGATTTCCAAGCATTCAAGCATCCAAGCATCCAAGCATTCAAGCATTCATCCAACATTCATCAAGCAACAATCAAGCATCCAACATTTGCAGTCATGGCTGCCTTTACAATAGATTTGCATATTTAATCACATAGGAAATAGAATTAGTTCATTTCTCATTCTCTAAGTGTCATTTCAATAGTTTAATTAGCTTCTAAATCTGAGAGCTAAGTAGATTAGAGAAATCTTTAGAGTTAGAGAGAAATAGGATAGATTTCTGAAGATTTCCAGTTTAAATTAGTTTAAATTTCTTAAATCTTAGATGCAATGTCCTATTTAGAAGTGTAGAAGCATGTTTAACTTGTTTCCCTCATTCTACCGCTTAGAGTTTCATCCCTTCAAACAAAAAAAATCACCATAAACCAAAATCAAAATGGCCCACCTACATATTATGTCAAAAGAAACCCCTTGTCCTTAGAGATATTGTGAACACCAATACCACAAGGTGTAGAGGTGTCTAGATTCGAGAAATATGGATGAAAGGGAGATCCTTCGAAACCTGCCCCTTTAACTGTTGTGTCCCTTACTAAGTGATCAAACAACCAACTGCTAACTATCATTCGCTTGGAGGACTCCAACCTTCCCGTGGCCATTTTCAAAATTATTGTTTACCAACCGCCAAGGCCTCCTTACGATTATTAATGGGGTGCATTAAATGTATCATTTTCTATAAGTAGCCCCTCCTGAGCATTCATTTTCATCATGTCAACTGTTTAGAAGTGAGTTAGAGAGCTTGCAAATTCCATTGTCACACCTGCCAAGCTTCATCGCCTCTTTGAGATCTTCGTTAGTTGTTTGATCGATCACTTTCATCAGTTTTAGAGGTAGGTTTTCTGTCTATAAGCCTTATATTGCATTTTTAGTGATTTCTACATAAAATTACTAAATTTAAAAGAGGAAAACTTGATAGATAGCTAGACTAAGACTAGGCGCAGGAAACCCATGAAGTAGAATTTTAACAAGCCTCAAAAATCACCTCATTATCCTTATGCGAAACTTAAGCTCTCCGTTTTTGTTCTTGAACCATAGCATATTTTCTCTATGAGCCCGTGACCATTCCTCTGCCATCATCATCTTTCACAAACACATCAAAAATCAAAATAGCAAGTGACCCCATCAGGTCCTCCTCGACAGGATGCTCCCTCCGCCTAGATGCTTTGAACTTGGTTCATAATCCTTAAGCATAAATGAAGTGATCCATTGACCTTTTCAGGTTTTCCTTCACATGATTTTGCCTTCGGGGAACCTTTCAAGCTTCATCGTTCTAAATGGCTTCCCAACCATGACTTCCTGGTGTGCGGACCTCGCCCCGTTGACTACCCCTCAAACTTGAACTTCACCAAAATCTTAAGTCTCGATCCACCACGAGTCCCTCCCTATGGACTTCCGCTTGGGGAACTTCATCTGCGTGTCTCCATCTCAAATGACTTTTATGAATCATTCATTTGTCTATCAAAATTTGCCCGTGTCTTCATCGATCGAGGCAAGGAAGAAACGATCGAAGCATGCAGACTGCCCTTCGCGAACCCCTGTCAGCATTTTTTTGATGCACAAACAGCTATCCTAAATAGAAAAACCTCAGCATCCACTCGACCATCAGGTCTCGATCCTGTCTCTGCTGACCAATTTCATTTGCACCCTAAAGCGACCAATTGTAAACCGCTTTGCGAGCCCCTCCTAGAAAAATTCCATCCATGGACTGTTGTCATGAATCCACTATCTTGAACGACTCCTAACGACCAACTTTCCACCCTTCAGGTCTTGAGCCCTTGGTGTTGACTCTTATGCAATGAAAATGATTAAGTGTCGAACCTTAAGCGGGTTTCTTCAGTCAGGTTGCCAACTATGGGACTCTGTCTTGGTCTGGCCATTCTTAAACAAAAAATAATCCACATTTTCCCACTACACAGTACTTGACCTCCCCATCACCTTTGGACTTTCCAATAATAAACTAATGAAACCGAAGCCTCTTGCGAACCCGATGTTGCAGGTTTCCCTTATCGAACCTCTATTTGGATTTTTCCATTTTAAATGGTTATTCCTCAGCGTTGTCCTACATTCCCCTACCCACCTCCTTTTGAAAGATTTAAACTTCAATGATGAAACATCTACTTCCTCCTAAAGCCATGGGTCCCACATGGTGGAACTCCGCTCGTGGGCCACTATCTTTTCAATGTCATTTTAGCAGCAGACCCCAAACAACCAAGCTACCCTTTGATTTTGCTTGCTTAAAAGATGCACCTGACTCCTTCAAAATTCCAAATTGATCTCGACCCATGTGCCTAAATGGAGTAGCCTCCCTTGTGGACCCCACACAATGATCAACTCCTAAGGCAGGTTGGGATAGGTAGGCCGTCTATCCATAATTGTCGTCCCTTCTATAACTACCTCAGATTAGCCATGAGCCTAGGGAAGTTTGCACCCCTAGGCCCGAATTGTTGAAACTCCCTCCTGCGAAAGGTTAATGTTGATCTAGAAGATATGCTAGTATTCTAAAGTGATGAATTATCTAATCTAACGTTGTTTTACATGATTTTGGATAACTTTCCCATGTTTTCATGTTTGAATGTGCTTACCTCTCTCTCACCTGCAGGATATATGGAACCAGGTGCAAGAGCTTCAAAGGCGGCCATGGAGAAAGACAAAGGAAAGAAGTCAACCAAAGCACCTTGAGGAAAAGAGGATAAAGATCAAATGAGGTATAAGTTCCAAGGGGAAGCCCTCAACTCCAAGGTCACCACATCTTGAAAGGAAATCTCAGATACAAACATTAGACAAATAGATATTGATGAATTTAAGCAAATAGTCTGGATCAACCCCATAATAGATAATGCTAGGAAAATCAGAAGTAGTAGATTGGATAAAGCAAGAGGTTTCCCGCTTACTCTTGTTCCCCCAAAACTTATGATGGCCTGTAGGGAAGCATAATAAGAGGATACCAGAACAATTGTGGACAAAGAGGGAAATGTATTGGCTGACTTATCTACCAAGTCAATAGGGAGGGCTTTTCATATCCCTACATTCAAAGAGATGGAGGAAGCCTCCAAGGAAGATGCCAAGGAGATGTGGGATTCAGACCCCCTCAAGTGCAAAAAGATCATCAATCAGTATTGGTTGAAAGAAAAGAGGGGCAGTGCAGCTAAGGTGCCCCAAGAGCTCTTTTGCAACGACTTCTATGAGGATTACCATGACTTGGTAACCCTACTAAGGAAAGTCATGGGCCTTCCAACCACTGTATACTTCTAGGAGTGGATGTAATATTTCATAGAAGAGATCCTCCATGGTAAAATCAAATTGTACTGGGCAGGAATAATCAATAATTGCTTGTATGAGAAATTTGTGGTTGTGGAAAAGACCTCGCGATTCTACATGACATCTTACCTAGTCTATTTACTGGATGATCGGACACACTACTAAGGCTTGTTTCGAGCTCTTGATGAGGCTCTAGGTAAGGACTTGAAGGTTTATGATAGATAACCTCAGCTATAGTGCAGGAATTTCAAGAGGGGTTATTGCAGAGTCAATGTCGCTTTCATAGGTCATATCATCAGATTGCTTGGGTGTGATTTTGAAATAAGAGTCTCCCATAGGGCTAATGCTTTCCTCCACCAGTTCGCCTTTCTATTTGTACAATTTCCAAACTTTACATACATCTGAGCCAAAGGTTTCTCAAAGAAACCATACAAGTTGCCCCGGTACCCAAATGACTGGATGATATTGCTAGAACTCTGTCGACAGCTGCGACATGCACATGCCCTCCTAAGAAAAAAACATAAGGCGAGGATTCCTTATCCCCTCTCCTTCGGCCAAGGGATGTATGAGCTCGACACATCTCAATGTGCGGGAAATTCAGATAAATAACTCATGGAGTATAACTTGAATTTCCACACTACCTGATCGTGAATAGACCCCTATGGCAAACTTAGAAGGATGGTCGTAGTTGAATACACCCATTTGCATGATGTTGAGGACTTTTGGGCCAACTACAATGATGAAAAAGAAGTGTGAATAAGGAAATACATGTGCATGATTGTGTACTTTATGAAGAAGGTCAACTTGTTCCCTATACCAGATCAAGTTGTGGAGGATGAGAATACAGTATTTGATCCTTGGTATAATGCAGTTGCCAATCTGCCACTATCGTTGATTGACTAGGATGAACAAGAGGTTGACGACCTTGATATTATGACAAAGCCCGTTGAGGCTAGAACCAAGGAATGGATTGATGGATAGATTTCCCAATTGAAGAAACAAGGAGTCACCCTGACCTAAGGAGGACTTGAGGATGAGCCACAAAGTGAAACTAACAGTGGGACAGCTACTACCCCGACTAGAGAAACCTCAAAATTTCCTCCAACCACTAGGTCAAGGAAGAGGAAAGAAATAGCTAAAAGTCAGCCCAAGCTTAAGGTGTATGCAAGAAAGGAAATGGAAGGTGAATCCTCCAAGAGACCAAAGACATTAGGCATGCCCAACATCCAGGAGGACCCTCTCCATGAAGGAGAAGAGATAGAAGCTAGTAGCCAAAGTCTCCACCGGTTGCCTCCATTCTCGCAGCCACTACTACTACTGATATTGTTATTCTTGTTGCCCCTTTTCCTACCTATCAAGCGATGGTTGCTACTTTCCTACCTACAGTGGTTATCTCTATCCACCTTGCTTCCACCCCAGTCACTACACAAGTAATGATAATAGACTCTTCATTTTCCACTACCTCTCCACTCTCCTCTTCCTCCATGTCTCTGACAACATCCCTTCCACTGGCTATAGTGACAATTCCAATGCTTTCTCTCTCGCTCCTGGAGGTCTTCTCTCGCCACATGCAAAAAATTCCTACGAAGCTCTCTAAGGTGCTGATGAACACAACCATACAAGCTGCCTTGGCACAAATTGTTGCTAGTCTTCCTATCCATACTCCTCAAACTGAACCACCAAAGATGGAGGCCACCATGGAAATATCAGAAGAATTGGAGAGAAAAGAAAGGGAAGCTACAAAAGAAATGGAAGAGGAAGTAGATAGGAAACCTCGTGAGGAAGAAAAGGAATCAAGTGAGTGAATGGAGGACGATACTAAACCTTCAACTGGGGAACATGACAAAAGCACCAAACAACGTGAAGAAGAGGAAAATAAAGAAGAAGATAAACCTAAAGAGGATATGGAAGCCTAAAAGAGCCCACAAGCAGAACACCATGAAGAACACGGGCATGACCAAAAAGAAGAAAACTGAAGGGGAGGACAGCCCCAAAGAACATGCAGCTGCTGAGTTCCCATGAAAAGAAACCATTTTCATCTAGGATTTTGATGAGGAAGAAGGAGAAAAGATAGAACAAGAGGCTTTGGGGAGTGAAGAAATTGAAATCCAACACACCTATGAAGAGGAAGGTGATCATGAATCACCAAAAGGAGAATCTTAGATACCCGAATGGCTTGAGAAACAGATAGAAAAGAAAACCCCAACCCTAAAGGATCTAAGGGAAAGGTTGGAGGAAATCTTGGCTTGAGCCCAAATAAGCATGAAGAAAGAGAAGAAGCCAAAGGTCAGCTCTCAGCTAGCAATGGATGTGTCCAGATCTAGAATGGTGTAGATTTCTACTCTAGTTGTGGGAGAAGGGGTGAGCTACAATGTCTCCACCCTTGATCTAGGAAAATCCATGAGAGAGCAAAAGATTGAACATCTCCAAGGGTTTGTTGCCACTATCATGCATCAAATGAACAAAGACAAGACCTTTAAGGAGTTGAAGGCACAAGTGGTTGACTTGATAACATATATCCAACAATGGTCATTAGTTGAAGAGCTCCCTACTACATCCTTGACATTGTCACAACAACTATCCAAGGAACACATTGACTAGTTGGATTAGAGAAATAATTGGACAAAGTCCATAGAGGATTGGTTTTGGTAGGTCCTCTACAATGGAAACATGGGCATAAGTCATGCTATTAGGACAACCAACAAGTTCCTTGAAGTGCAAAAGATACTCGAGGCAATAAGGAAGTTCTGCATTGCCTTCCTTGAGTTATATAGGATCACATATCCCAAACTTGAGGCTATTCTCAAGATACCTGGAGATAAATCTTGGGAGAAGGAGCTTGCCTTGGTAAAAGATGAGCACTTTCTCATGGAAATATGGAAACTGGGCCTAGATCACAAGAAGGAAGTGTTTGAACGATTGCTTCATGAGGCAGATCTTGACATCGTTTGGGTCAATTAAATCAGGATAGCCTATGAATAATATCTAAAAATGATGACCGATCTTGATGTACTTTCTAGTGAGTTGGATGCAGAGAAATTAAAGCCATATTTCCACAAGAAAATGGAAAATGGAACCACGGATGCCATGACACCAGATTTCTTGGGTTTTTCTACACGAGCCTTGGTTCAATCCAAGCAAATAGTAAAGAACATGCCAAAATATGATAAGGACTGGGATGACGTCACAAGAAAATCAAGGAGGTTGAACTTTCAAGTGATCCAATCAGATATATTGGAATGGAACAAGCTCTAGGAATTGATTCTAATATTTGTGGAGTATGCCACCATCAAGAGAAGCAAAGGAAATCTTGTGATAGATGACGAGTTCCTCACAAAGTATTTGCAACAAAAGGAAATCAACTAGAAGACAAAAGACCTAAAGTGTTGCCACAAGTAAACAAAATATGCTAGAAGACAAAATGTAATTTTAAATTGTAATATATTTGTGGGTAGGTGAAACCCTAGTTTGTAGTGAATCTTGGCCACACAATGAAAATCAATCCTAACCACTCATTTTTCTTTTTGAACACTATAAATAGGGGGTCTCCTCTCATTTTCAGAGAGAGTTGTTTTGTTGTAAAGGCATGATACTAAAATTTAAATAGAAGTTCATTGATTTTTGTTGGATTCTTGAGTTTCAACTACATGTTACATGGTTCTTCTCCCATAGTTAGCTAATTTGAGTAGATTTACTTTGTTGTTTATGATATTTGCATGTTGTTAGTAGATTAGTTAATTTTGTTCACTGGTTTCGAAGAATTTTGTTGTGTGTTGGCAACCTTCTTTGTCTATAATTTTTGTTGTTTATTGATGATACATAGCTTTGTAAAGTTAGTCTGGACATAAACTAAAAGTTGCACTAAATCTCTATCTTTTATTCATGCATATGGTGAATGAATGGTTGAATATTTGTAGTCCTTAGAAGCTTGCACTAATTTCATGAGACTGTGAAGTAATCTGGTTAAGTGGAATTCAATTTGAGGACAGTTGTTCACTGTAGGATCCTCCAAGATCACTGTTCATTGCTATTTCAGATCCAGGAACCTCCTTTCCTTCCTACCCCTTTTCATTTTTTTATAAGTAACCTACACCAGGGTTCATTGCACATTGTAAAGCCAAATCTAAAGCTGAAATAAGAGTTTAAGACTACTTTTTGAACCTACAACAACCGTGCACTAACTTCCCATCACAAGAACTGTATTTTAAGATCTGACTTCCCTCCAGCTTAACTGCATAAGTCTACCCTGTGATTACCAGCAAGATCACATTGAACCAATTGAGAAATTCCATGCAAGTCATGACCTAATACCTAAGAGACCTTGGGGTGATTTTTACCAAATTTTTGTTGGATATTTCCTTTCAAGAGTACACCTACACACTACCTATGTTGAGAAAGTGCTAAAACACCCTTCAACAGAACTAGTGCTAGAGGGAGGATCTTTGAGCTAAGCTTGATAGAATCAATTCATTCTCCCCTGAAATGTTCTAAATATTTTTAAGGTCCACATCAAACAAAGGGGAATTTCAAGAACTAAAAACCCCCTATAAGGGAAAGAAAATCTATGAGAGAGGATGTGGCCTCTTCTTCCTCCTCCATTCCATCCACCTCACCTACACTTTCACCTCCTTCCTCTTCCTGTTTGCCACACACTCATCCTTTCTCTTCCATTTCTTCCTCCTCCACTCAACCATCCTAAACTGCTTTCAAACCACTTGCTTCCCATGGCTAGGGTGTTTCCCTAGTCCCTTCCTTCCAAGTCCAAGGCTCAGTCCCAACTATCGTTGCCCCTGTGTAGCCCCAAGTTATTGTTCAACAACAATTACCACCTCTTCCTCCCCTCATGGCTTGGATGCAAAATAATCCTTCCCCATTATTCTTCAATGCTTACCATGACATTCCTAAGAACTTGAAAAGCTTTTGCTTGAATTTTGAATCCCCGGGATCCTCAAAGGATAGCTAAAGCACATATTAAGATCTTCCAAGTGACATTGAAAAATGTGCAGATTGATCAGGAGGACATAGCATGTAGGTTTTTCCCTTAATACTTGGGGGAAGAGGCCTTCTATTGGTACATCAAATTACTGACGGGGTCGATCACATCTTGGACCTTGTTGATGAATGCCTTCTTGCAAAAGTAAAAGATCCCAATCAGCCCTTCAGAGCTTTACTATCAATTCATGTCTATCTAAAGGGAAGTCAACGAGTCGATCAACTCCTTCAACGATCAATTCCACCAAGCGTACATGAGGTTACAAGCTCCATATGCACTTAATGATGGTGCTTCCTTACCCATTTATTATGCAGCATTAGATAACCTGACAATTGCATTGGTTAGGAGGATGCAACCAAATCCTACCACATTAGTGGATGCTTATGTTGAGGCAGTTGTTGTTAGCACTGAATTGGGACAAAAAATTTCTTATCCATTGCCCTCCTTGGGGTAGGATACCCATCCTTTACAGATTCAAGGACTCATGCAAGTTTACAACATTAGATGCCCTTAATGAATCAAGTGTTGGAGCTTCCCACAGTGCCTCATCCAGGGCAGCCCATGAACCAGGCACCCCCAATGCCTCATTACTTGCAACCTCAACAACCATAGACCTATCCACAACCACCACAACCACCAACATACCTACAAGGGCCCAAGTTCTTGCCTGCTTAGTAAAAATAGCTGGTGGCACAACTCATCTTCCTTCAAAATCAAATGTCACAGTCGAGCAATACCGAGAAGGATCGATTGGATGAGCTAACAGAGATGATCCAAAGGATGTCCAAGGAGATGACACACTTGAGAAATCAAATCAACCAACTACAAGATTCTCAACATAGCATTCAAGCCAATCTCAATGGAGATTGCCGAGACAACCGGGAAGTGGGTACCTCATCAGCACCAAACTATGAACGAGGATATAACTACAATTAGAACTTTGAAAGGAGACCCTCCCAAAGACAAAACCAAACATGGAATACAAGGAAAAAAAATGAGGGTGTTCCTACTCCTCTTGATCAACTTGTCAGTAATGAGAAGACCACGAGTGGAGTTTATCTCATCGAGGCTGCCTTATCCGGATGGTGTACGATTCACAAGACTAGTAGGCATTCTGAGTTGGACTAACCCGAGTTTCAAACGACCATAGAAATATTTTAGGTGGAGGTCCAAAACCCTATTGACAATACAAATTGTAGAGACATAGTTTTGTCTGACCCATACGATACCTCCTGTCTTGTGGTCAACTAGGCCCCATTCTTGTGAAGTGAGAGCAATGAGCCTGAGATTGAGACCGTCTTTGCCAAAAATGAAGAAGTAAAGAGTTAAGTAATGAAGAAGCTTTATCTTAGCTCTTTACTTTAGTAGATAATGATCCCATAGAAGAAGAAGAGTCTTGTGAAGATGAAGTCCAAATGCTCCATTAGAGAGCCTCTCCATATAAATTAAGAAACAGAAAAGTGGGGGGACCGTTCACTACTTCCATTCTGCCTAATAACTTTAGCATCCCACCTAAACCCAATGTTAGTAACAACCTTGGCTATCCCCATGTGCCCACATAATACTTGAACAATAACAAACAACCAAGACAAATGCAAAGCTAGCCCAATAGATTGTCCATAGGAAGATCTTTTGATGCTAAAATTGAGCAAATGGGAAAATATGTAGCTGAAGAGTTCAAGAAGGTTAAAATCAACTTGTCAATCTTTGAGTTGCTTAAAGTTCCTATTGTTAGGCATGCCTTCTTTAGGGTAATTAATGGAACCCCTTCCTCCAGGGAAACGCAAGAGGTACCCACCAAGAAGGTCACCTTCGAAGAGCCACCACATGAACCAATAATCCAAGAAATTCTAGGAAAGGACACTACTCTAACTCAGAAAATTGGAAGACAACCTGCCAAAGAGAAAAAATAGGGGCAATCCAAGGAAAAGACAAATGAAAAGGACAAAGGTCAAGTGGCCTAGGTTGATGCGTCTATGGGTCTCTTCCAAGGAAGGTTTGAAATGACTCCCTTCCTAACCACTATCAGGATATTCGGGAAGAATCTACATAATTGTCTGATTGAATCTAGAGAATCAACCAATGTCATGCCTTTGGATATATGCAAGGCTCTTGGAATTGTCCCCACACTTTCAAGAAGAAAAGTAACCCAATTGGACAAAATAGAGGTGAACATCATTGAAGAGATCAATCACATTCCCATAAAAATTGTTGTAGACCTGAGGGTGTAGCAAGTTATTGACATCCAAGTTGAGGATATTCCTCACACATACGAAATTATCCTGGGATGTGACTTCACCCGGGCATTGAATCAATATGTTGCAACCAATTTCTCTCATATGCAGTTGCCATGGAAGGGACTGCCAAATCAAATTTGTATCGACCGAGAACCCCTTATGAAATTCATGAACACTAAATACAACAACACCAGTGAGGTGTTTGTTGAAATAGAATTGGGAAATTATTACCCCATGGCTTATCAATAAGAAGCATAATCTCAAGAAGAAGAGCTAGTTGATGAGGTCCTCTTGGTACTGTGCAGTCCTTCTATCAACTTGGCCTATGCACCTCAAAGCATAGAAATGTTAGTGGAATCAAAGGATGATGGGTTCTACGAAGATGGTAACTTAGGACTGTTGGATGGTTTCCAAGACTTCATGGAGAAATGCATACCAAATTAGCTCAACTTAGGGGCAAGGATGTATTTTCAAGAGCTCCTACTACTTAGTTGGTACAGGGTTCATAACGTTGCTCACTTAGAATTTGAGTGTTTCTTATGTCAAACAATAGTAGAGCACATCAAAAGACAAGACATATCTCAAAAGGAGGTGCCAACTGGACAGCTTGTCACCAACCACAATGAGCCTGTTCCTATTCTAGAAGTGGTAGATGCAAGTGAGCAACCAAGGAAGAGTGTACACATGATTGGCCCTGAGGTTAAGGAACCCCCCAAGTTCTAGACACTACGCTTGATGGATCCAAGTCCAAGCAAGGAGCCGGAGTCGGGTTTGAGCTCATTAGCCCTAAGGGTAAGACCTACTTCGCTGCTCATAGACTCTAGTTTTATTGTACCAATAAAATAGCAAAATATGAATCCTTGGTCCATGGTCTTTTAATGGCTTTGAGAAAGAAATTAAAAATTCTACAAGTCTTTGGTGATTCGGAATTGGTAGTGCAACAAGTCAAAAAATTATACTCCTTCCATAATAGGAGGCTTGTAAACTATAGGCATAGAGTTTGGGACCTTTTAGAAATACTAGATGCATTTAACACCCAGCTAATCCCTCTTTCTCAAAACCATACTAATGATGCCTTGGCTCAAGTAGCCAACACTTTGCAACCCCTCTCTTTGTTTGGCCTATGGAGATTCACTGTTGAGCTAACTTCCACCCATCTGTGCCAGAAAATGTCACTCATTTTCAAGTTTTCAATGATGATAAGCACATCCTGGAGTTTATCACTAGTTCTGACATGTTTGTAACCCAAATAATTGATGAAACTGAGCCCAAAGAAGCTGGATTGGATATAGAAGGAGTCATCAATCTAAAAGAAAACACCATTCCATGAGGTATGGTTTAGCTAGAGTGTATATTTGACCTAGATCAAATCTAAGACCAAGTTCAATAGGTGAAGAAGGACTCCATTAACAACCAATGTGACACTCACAACCTCAGGACAATCAAGGAGGTTAAAAATGTGTTTATTGGTAAAGTCTGCACGTCAAAAGAAAAGATAGGAATCATTGATGCTTTACAGAAGTACCATGATGTGGTAGCATGGAGTTATGAAGATTTGAAAACATATGATACCTCCATTATCATGCATACCATCCCCCTTAAACTGAATGTCCGACTGTTTTGACAATGAGAGCGTCCCATCAATGCATTGGTGGAGCCCATCATTTATAAAGAAGTGTAGAAGTTGTTGTAAACCAAAATCATCTTTCCAATTAGGAACTCCACATGGGTAGCTAATTTGGTCCTAGTCAGAAAAAAGAATGGAGAAATTAGATTGTGTGCAGACTTCCGTAATTTGAGTAGAGCCTCAAAGAAGGACAACTATCTAGTTCCTTCATTGGATGAGGTATTATATATTATTAATGGATTAGATATGATGTCCTTCCTTGATGGATATTCTAGATATAACCAAGTGATAGTGCAATATGAAGATTGACATAAAACAACATTCACCACTAAGTGGGGAACCTTTTCCTACAAAAGAATGTCATTTGGGCTCATCAACGCTGGTGCCACTTTCTAGCGTGCAATGGGCATAGCCTTCAAATATCTAATTAGAAAGTGCATAATCATCTACATGGATGATTTGACCATGTTTTCAAAGAAGTGAAGTGGTCATTTCTCTGATCTATGCAAATTCTTTCAGAGGTGCCGAGAATTTGGGGTTTCCCTTAATCCAAAGAAGTGCATTTTTGGAGTCATTGAAGGAAAGTTACTTAGGAGCATTATTTCAAAATGAAGAATCTCCATAGATCTCTAGTGCATTTAGTCCCTCTTGAAAATCCAATTGCTAGGTAGTAAGAAAGAGCTGAAATCTTTCTTTGGAAAGATAAATTCCATCAGAAAGTTCATCATGAGCTTTGCTAAAATTTTCAAGCCACTAAACGCGATGTTAAAGCAAGATGTCAAGATTGAGTGGACCCCATAAGCAAAGCAAGCCTTTGAAGAAATCAAGAAAGCTATTGTTGAGGCACTTGTTCTCATTAGCTCAGATTATCTAAAGCCATTCTACATTTACTTGTTTGCTTCAGATCATTAGTGTGCCAGCATTTTAACCCAAAAGGATGATGAAGGAAATGAGAATCCAATTGCTTTCATGAGTGCTCCCTTAAAAGATGTTGAATTCAGATATCACAAAGTGGAAAAATAGGTGTACGCCCTCATATAAGGATTTAAGAAGTTTAGGCATTACATCTTGAGGAATAAGGTGTTTTCCATTATCCCTGACCTAGCAGTGAAGACGTTACTCATGCAAAATGAGCTGGGAGAATGAAGAGTCAAGTGGGTTACCCTACTGCAGGAATATGACATGGAAATTCAGCCAATGAAGTTGGTAAGAGGATAGCCACTCACGTAGACGATAGCTAAAACAACAGCTGAAGCGAGACCTAAGCTTACAGTACAAGAATACCATCTTGAAGACATTTCCCCAGGGGAGTGGTACAATGAAATCATCTAATACTTGTTAAACAAAAATTTCCCACCTCACTTATAGGGAGTTAAGAAATGTGCTCTCCATCTAAAAAGCAACAACTGCATGCTACAAGGATCCATACTTTTCCACGAAGGTGTCTAACTGAGATGCCTTAGTAAGGAAGAAGCAGACTGGGTCTTGAAATAATTTCATGACAAATTTGGCACCGATCATGGATCTATTCCCTCCACCACACATAAGATCCTATGAGCAGGTTACTATTGGCCGACAATCTTCAAGGATGCTCATAACCATGTCCACACATGTCATGTCTACCAGACCACTGCAACTAAAGAAAGGAATGTTGTTGTCACTACAACCAGTCTTGGAGGTGAGGTTGTTCATGCAATGGGGTCTCACATTCATTGGTTTGGTAATCCCATCATCATTTGGATGTCAAAGGTACATTCTAACCACCTCTGATTATTGTACTAGATGGATAGAAGCAATTGCATGTAGGAAATGCACAACAGAGGTAGTTATAAATTTCCTTGAAAGTTTTATTTTAAATCATTTTGGTTGTGCATATGCCTTAGTCTATGATAATGGCCCTTCCTTTTCCTCACTTAAGTTCACCAATTGGGCCTTCGATTACAGGATTTCCCTTAAGTTCTCATCCAACTACTATCCTTAGGGCAATGGTTTGGCTGAATCTAGAAACAAAAACCTGATTATTGTCATCAAAAAGCTACTTGACAAGAATCCAAAGGACTGGCATACCCAACTCTGCTTTTCCATTTGGGAAGACCACACATGCCATAAGGCTTCCTTAGGAGATTCATCGTTTCACTTTGTCTATGGCCTAGAGCCAATATTGCCAATTCACCTAAAAATCCCCACCCTCCAGTTCATCAATACCTTTTACGAAGAGGGAGATCAAAGAGAAGCTCGCTTAGCTGGGCTGCTATACCTAGAAGAAGTACATGACCATGCTATTGAGAATTTTTCTAAACACCAGGGCATGGTCAAAAGATGGTTTGATCGATGAGCCAAAGTCAAGGCCTTTATAATTTTTGATTTGGTCCTATGTTGGGACAAGGCCCATGAGAAGAAAGCCTGGGGACATGACAAATTCGACAAGCTTTAGTTTGGCCCCTTTCAAGTTGTTGAAATCCTCGGAGATAATGCTTTTCACCTCAAGACCTTAATTGGTGAAGATGTTCTGTTGCCTGTCAATTGGAAACACCTAAAGCATTACTTCCAAGCTTGAGCTCTTTTGGAGTTGTTCCTGTAAATACTTTTATATAGGTTAGTTTAGGTTGATTTTGGTTTTCTTTGTTTTGTTGTTTCATGTCACTTTTGTCTTGTTCGTTTCTTGGCTGTTTTGCTTTGATGAGGGTGTTCTTCATTTTTGTTGTGGTGGTCATGCTTGTTCAATGAACAATTCACTTTGCTGCCCGCTCTTAGTGTTCTTTGGATAAATATTCACTCTCAACTATTGGTCCTTGATAGCTACTAAGGAATGGTTTCCTCACTTGAACTTTGACTTAGAACCTGACTCTTGGTTGAATCTTCATTTTACGTTCATCTTAGATCCTGCACCAAAACGCATATTAATTATTTCCAAAGGTTATATAGCGGTTGTTTATGATGACTTAGTAAGCGAAAATATTAAGTCTGATCCAATGATCACTTTGGTTCCCAAACCCATAGTAGGCTTCAATGCTTACATAATTGAGCAAAAGGAGAAAGTATTAAAATAGATATTGCAAGAAAAGAAAAGGAAAATGAAAAATGCTTAAATAAAGCAACCATATGGGTGTATAGATGACTCTACCAAGGCTATGGATGTCCGGCTAGTAGTAGAGCAATGTTTGTGGGGTCACATTGACAACTTCATTGGGCTATGGATGCTTGACTAGCAGCGAGGCAATGTCCAAGTTACTTTTGGGGTTGGATGATTCCTGTAGCTTTCCTGGTTTGATTAACTGCCACTTATCAAAGTTTCTAAGGGAAGGGAATGAATTCACTAAATGCACACACTTCTGAGATGTTAAGTGGGTTGATTTAGCTAAGGATCTAGTTCTCCTAGTTCACTTCTAGAAACAAGCTTCTAGTTTGTGAAACTAGAGATTCTGGGTTCTAAGTGAATACTTATCCTTAGAACACTCAGGAGCATTCCCCAACGGAGTTTCCATTTGTTGTGCCCTCAGCACACATGACATGTTTGGAATAGGGACCCTATTTTCTTGTCACCTCACCGAGTCGCATTGGTTGTCACCTCATTTTGCATGCCCCCTATTTTGTGTCTTGGATGGTCAATGAGCTTTAGAGAAGTCATCTTGAGTTGACCATGTTTTTCCCCCCTCAAATTTTCAAGGCTTTAGCCCTATGCGGTGCCTCCTTAGTTGATTGCCTTCACTTTTCAGAATTGAAATCCTTGGAGCTGGGTGGGTCTGCCCCTTTGGACCGCCCCTTGCAGGTTTCCTTCACCCCATGGCTATTTCAAATGGCTTGCGTCTAGTAGCCTTCCACTCGTTGGAACCTGCCCCTTTAACTGTCATGTCCCTTACTAAGCAATCAAATGGCTGACTACTAACCGTCGTCCACTCGACAAACTCTGACCTTCTCCTGGACGTTTTCAAAATGACTATTTACCAATCACCAAGGCCTCTATATGATCATTAATGGGGTACATTAAATGCATCATTTTCTATAAATAGCCCCTCTTGAGCTGTCATTTTCATCATGTCAGCTATTTAGAAGTGAGTCAAAGTATTTGATGTAGCTAGTAAAACAAAACCATTCACTGATTGGATGAAATAGCTGCCCTTTCTACATAATATTTGATGTTTGACATGATTTTGGATAACTACTTGAAAAATAACAAAGGATGAGAGGCCATGAGATAGTTGTACCACACCTTGAAGAATGTATACAAGTCTACTAACCTCTTCATATGGAATATAATCATTACTAACCTGAGGTGGTGAAGTCACTTGAGTTTGTTCTCCTTCATTCTTACTTCCATGCTTGGGCTCAACCATGATGGGAACCTTCTTGTTGGCCTCCATTTCAGCAATGTGTCTAATTTGACATCCCATTGACAAGACAAAATTGGCACTATTTCCTCTTATTTCACTCTTGTCAACTGCCTCACTAACCAATACTGCTTCCTTTCTTGGTTGAATCACGCATTCAACCTAGCACTCCTCCACAACTGAGCTGCCCTCATTTATTTGCTCATGGATCAGTATTTTTTCTAAATGGCTTTCATCATTTTGTTGCTTAGAACTATGTATTTGGTCACTACAAGAATTCAGCAGAGTGGCAAGCTCTCTACAAGTTGAACAATTAGGGTCTTAACAATCAAGTATGCTAGATTTGGAAACAAGAATACCACTTTTCTCCTCAAACTGAACTAAGGTTTCAACCTCATCCTTGCACTTATGAGTCAACATTACATCATATTCTGTAATACCTTCTGGCTGTCCCAAATCAATGGGTAAGTTGGGGACCTGCATGCTATACTTAACAAAAAATGGTAATTCATCAGATAAATCAATCACAACTTGTGAACTATCAACCATTCCTTGATTTGGAGTTTGTAGCTCTTCAATCATAGCCTCCTCATCACTATACCAACTAGATACCTCAAAATAATCATCAATATTTTGTTGCTCCAACTGATATTCCTCCATAGCTATATGCAATAAATTTGAATTTCTATCTTCTTCCATGTTGCACAAGTCATTTTGCAAGACAACAGGTCTATCCTCATAAAGGAAAATAGTGGCAAGACAATCAAATTTATCTATTTGGGAAACTTGGGGAATTTCTAGAGTTTCCTGGAGGAAAAGAGGTTGTTTCCTAATGGACTAGTCTCAAATGCCAATAGGCTCTTCAAAAAAATTAGAAATTCTAAAATTTGGGATTTTGATTTTTTGAGGAGTCTATTTGCATTCAAAACCAGTTTCTTGGAGAGGAAAATGTTCTTCAATTGGTTGGTTTTGAAGCATAACAAGTTCGGAATGTTCCAACCTAGGTTCTTGCAAAGATAAATGATCTCTAAAACCATGAATTTTGATCTTAAGAGGGTTAGGAGGCTCATTTTTCATAAAACTTGGAAATTTAAACTCACGACCCTCTTCTTGAATAGGATGTCCTAACATGGAAAAGTTGTTTGGGCTTCACGCCTTTGAAACTGAGCAAGCAGAAGCTTTGCTTGTGCAACTACCTCCCTCTCCAAATCCTCCTCAAACTGTGTTCTTTGGGCCTCCAGCTCCTACTCATGAAGATAGGCTTGATAAGCCTTCTCTTCTTGGTGTTGATTATACTCATGTTACTTCTTGATCTCCTCTAGATGACTCATGTAACCAAGCAACGTGTTCTTTATACTTGCAGTCTCCCCTTGGTGTGTGTCATACTACTTTAGGTTTTCTATTTCACTCATATGCTCTTCATAGTTCAGTCTTATATCTCTGAAGCTCAAGTATTGAATCTTTTGGGACTAATTTTGAACATATGAGGGCTGAGATGAAAAATGGGCAGGGATGGGTGGGTGGTAACTATACTTGGTATGCTAGTTTTGAGAAGTTATGGAATCAAAACTAGTAGCATGGTTATGCCGATATGGTTGATATGAAGATGGATAAGCAGGATTCTCATGATATGGTGGAAGGTATGACATATTATCATGAAATATTGACATGCGTATTCATTCAAAGGCTTAAAACCAAGCAAAAATCATAATCTTTCAAGAGCATACCAACACTTGATCATTTGAAACTAGAAAAAGCTTCATAGAGTCGCCATGGTGTTTGATTATTTTGCCTCCAAACGCTGAAAATACTGAAGAAACACCTAACCCTTCATTATGTGGACTTTTGTGTGTTGTTCACACTAGATTTGCCTAAAACTGAGAGAACAGTGTCTCCAGGTATGTTGTTTTCCACCTCCAAAGGCTGAAACTTTGTTGTGCGTACCAAAACAACAACTTGAAATCTTGAAATTTTCCTCTAAAACAAACTTTCAAAGTCCCACCGGGCATGCAAAAAATTGTTATCAATTAGATATGCACCCTATGTTAATTATGCATAAAATTAACTATCTGTTGACACATGAAAATCTTCCTTAGATGTGGGTGATCTGAATGAAGAAGGAATCTCCAAAGTGAGCTAGTTCTCTGAATAATAATCCTATTCTAAATGATCTTCGAGGTAAAAGGAAGAAGGATAAACTAAAATTAAAACCTATGACTTAAAATGATTTTCAAAACTTAATGGTGACTAAATGATGAATCTGGTTTTTTTCCCACAAACTTTAAGAAAAACAACAATACTTCACAATCTCTCATGAACACTTAACACATGAATGATTTGCATGAAGATTCAG